>JAMPIV010009434.1:0-120415 GCA_024509875.1 Oreohelix idahoensis | reverse complement strand
AATAGCAGAGATTTATAGGAATCACACTGCACAGATATCTCTCACACAAAAAGTTTTTAAAAGTTCTTACAAGAGCAATCATTACTCTCAAACACTGAAAAAATTACAGACAAAACAAGATATAATACTAAACATAGCCTTTTATTGCCCAAGAAACAATTTCAACTCACTGATAGGGATAGCATTTGAGAAGGTACTACAACAATAATATCACACAGTAAACCAATTAGTAAGAATCAATAATCTGCATCCGATAGTGCACTTATATGTCTTTGTTCTAGAAAGCTTATTCCCTAGTAAGACTATTCATAAAACAGCACACTATTAGAAAAACATTGCGCTGGGGGGACTGGTCAGAACTCATGATGTATGATTGACATAATTGTTAGCATCTCATGTTCTGGGGACATTTGGGTGTGGTTATTTTAATTGTAATAAATGTGGACTTGCAAATTTAATGTTTCAATAATTAAGGTTTTGACGTCATGAAAAACCAAAAACATAAACTTTGATAGCCATTTTCTGCAGGTTTTCACTTACTTTGATTTCTGTAATTTGTTATGCATGTTGATAGTGTAATCGCGTTGTAGTGTAAATTGGAATTTAGAAAACACACACCCATTAACATAATGTAAAAAAAAATAAAAACGTAAATTTTACACTATTTCAGACTATTATATCTTCTGTTTCTAATTGTGATAAATATGTTTGTTCTTGTTCTTAAATTTTTCTCTATAACATTTCTAGTTGCTTTACGCAAAATTAAAGCCGGTTTTATTAATATAAAGTAAGCATAAAAAGACAAATTCAAAAATGGGTTTTGGGGACCAATTGGGGGCTGTGTTATTTTTAAAGGTAATATAAATTGTGGACTTGCAATTAAAACTTTCAATAATTAATGTTTGGCGCATGAAACAAAACAATATCATTTGAATCCATTTTCTGAGGTTTTTTCTACTTTTGATTTCTGTTAATTTGTAACGGCCAATGTTGATTTGACCGATTTAGTGAAAAAATTGCCCTTTATTAAAATCAAACAATAAACAAAATATAAAAAAAACGTAAATTTTACACTTTTTCAGGACTATATAATCTTCTGTTCTAATTGTGATTAAAATGTTTGTTCTTGTTCTAAAATTTACTCTAACATTTTAGTCTAGCTTTACGCAAAAAATTAAAGCCGGTATTTATAATAATATAAAAAAGTGCATAAAAAGCATTAATTAAAAGCCCTATCAAAAAGTTAAAATCCGCCACATGTTTTTCCCATTAGGAATAGCTGACCAAATGACCTATGTCAAGTGGGCTATATATTGCTCGGGTCGGGGAAAAAGGGAAATAACTAAAAGATCGGCTGCAAACCAGCCGTGTGTAGCTCTGATTCATTCGACCTGGTTAGTAGGGATGGACTCTTTAAAATCCTCCTGAAAATAGGCTGCCCTTCTAAAATGCTGGAAATGATAAAGTCATTCCATGACGGCATGAAGGGAACAGTCCAATATGCTGGAAGCACGTCACAGCCCTTTGATATACGAAGTGGCGTTAAACAAGGCTGTGTTCTGGCTCCGACCCTCTTCGGAATCTTCTTTGCCTTACTCTTGAAACATGCATTCAGAGATGCAACTGAAGGAATATGCCTTCACACCAGGTCAGATGGCCGTCTGTTTAATCTTTCAAGGCTGAAGGCAAAAACAAAAATCAGAAGGGTCACTATAAGAGACTTGTTGTTCGCTGATGATGCTGCAGTCGTCACTCAAAGCCAACAGGAGCTTCAGAGCTATGTGCTGAGTCAGGATGTGGGTGCTGCACCAGTTATCACTATCGATAACTATGAATTGGCAGTGGTGCACCACTTCACATACCTAGGGTCTACCATCAATGACAAACTCTCACACTGGATACAGAAATCGACAGCCGCATTGGCAAAGCTGCAGCTACCTTTGCCCGCCTCACATCGCGTGTTTGGGGAAACTCTAAACTCACAATGAAGACCAAAGCTTCGGTATATAATGCCTGCGTCACCAGCACACTCCTATATGGCAGCGAGACCTGGACGACCTATGCTAAGCAAGAAAGAAGGCTCAATACCTTCCATTTGCGGTGTCTACGCCGCATCCTCGGCATCTCGTGGAAAGATAAAGTGACAAATGTCGAGGTGTTGTCACGTGCTGGCCTTCAAAGTATGTATACGCTTCTTAGACAGCGCAGACTTCGCTGGCTTGGCCATGTTCGCCGCATGGAAGATGGTCGCATCCCAAAAGATATCTTCTACGGACAATTAGCAGATGGCAAGAGAACAGTTGGGCGACCACAGCTGAGGTTCAAAGATGTGTGCAAGAGAGATATGAGGGCACTGGACATGGATCCAGCAAACATGGGAGGATGAAGCTGCCGATCGCACTAAGTGGCGATGCTATTTACGGCACCACCTCAGATTGGGCGAAGAGAGGCTCACAAAGAAGCAGAGGTGAGGAGTGGACAAAGCTGAAAGCTTACTTTTGCCCGCTCTCAGCATTCCGTCTGGGGTAATAGCATAGCACTAATTTGGAATGAAAGATGAAAGCGTCTGGATGGACAGTTGATCATCAATGCCTCGGATCACTAAGCACACTATTACTATCTGCAGCTTTTGAGCCAAGAATTTGAACCTGCAGGCATTGCAATAGACGACAACACAGTTTCAATACCTAATCCATTTTACCAGATTACAATCATGCAACATTTTTACCTTGTGCTATATCCCTGAGTAAGATGGATGCATAAGATAAAGTAAAAATGTCGAGGTGTATTGTCACACTGTGTTATGATGTGACCTATTCTTTTTAATGGCATGATATACCTTCTTGTTTTATGATAAGCAAGATGTTCGCTGGCTGGCCATGTTCTTTTGTACATGGAAAGACTTTGCATCCCAAAAGATTGCTGAAGCCTAATTCTTCTCAGGAGCTGATGATAATTCATGCAGATTGCAACTAGAACAAAACTTTTGAGGTGCTGACTCAACAGCTGAGGTGACAAAGATGTGAGACTGCTAATGCAGAATTTGAGGTGCCACTGGACTGCTGATCCAGAATCAAGGAGGATAAGACCGCCGAAGGCACTAATTGGTTCGGATGCTATCTTACCCCCATTTCAGATACGGCGTATTATAAAGCAAGCACTCAAAGAATTTTGTAGGTACAGTGAATAATTCTTGTCATACCGAAAAATTGAGCCACTTAGTGAAAATACGCAGTTCGAGGGCTGTCATCAATAAAGGGCCGCATGTCCCATATTTGACCATCTTATGACTTAAGGGGCTAATTTTTTGTTTGTCCTTATCAATTATTAATGTAAACATCCTACTTATGTTGTGCATTAACATTTGTCTTCTATTTACAAAACTATTTTTGTCTGACATAAATGTGTTTTTTAGTACTTTTAACAGCTTTCACTTCGTAGTAAACTCGTTGTAATATTTACAATTGAACAGCTGTAAAAATAGCTTTTCAATGCACAAACTGTTTTGATTTTTATAGTATTTAACTACGTCCTTTTAAATTCTTATACAAATGATATTCAATCCCAGTTTTGTTTGTATAATTTAAAACAGCTATCCAGAACAAAATTTTCTAAGACCCAGGTTTTTTTTTAAAAGAATTACCATTTAACCTTCCATTTTTTAATTCACGGAATATGTCTGCGTGATTTCCCCCTTTTTCAAAGCTGATAAGTCTACTGCCAGAAAATAGGTAATTCAAAATCATAACTTCAGATGACCCAACACAAAATTCGGCTCAAAAATTTGTAATTACGGCGTAACTCAAATAACACTTTCGGTTTTCAGCAGTGACATGATGTATTTTCCAATGAAAGCTTAACCTTGTTATCAACGGAAATGTGACGCTTCTTCCTGATAGGATGCCACAACTTCAGACGCCATTTTTGTTTAAATAATAAGCATATTACCTATAATGACTTGGTTAAATATTTTGCTGTTGTTAGATTGCTTTGTTGAAAATTTACATCAATAGCTGCCTTATCTTTGACATTTTTCATTATAAGGACTCCATCTAAATGTCCCCACCATTGATATTTTTCAGATAACATTTAAATGTCATAAATATTCTTGTGTAGGGTGCTTTACTGTCCAGTAATTTGTTTAAATAACTAAGAATGTAAAAGTTGCCAGTTGAGTTTAGACCGCCTACTTTATGCCTGAGCTCAGATCGAGTTTCAAGCTTCTATTTTGTCAATAGAAACAGTACGGCAGATTGTAACGTTGTAAATCAAAACAGGTAAAATAGGCTATGGCAAACCTCGTAAGACATAATAGATCAATTTTGTACAATTTTTGGTCATAAAAGTTTTTTCTTCCTCAGAAGTTGAGACATAATATTGGTATGAAAATTAGGCTAATCATTTTGCTTTTTTTGTAATAAATATCTTTGGCTTTAAGCTGTTGCAGTAAACTATCACAAGAAGTATTGTTTTCAGGACTTGAGTCCGTTCCTATGACATTACAATCAAGGAATTCAGATATAGTGACAATTTCAATACTTTACTAAAACTAGCAAAGTAATAACTATTATCAGGTTAGAATTAAATGGCCCCCCTCCACAATAAGTAAGAAATAAAGTTGCATTTTTGAATTTTTGGTGTAATGTCTGCAAAAAAGGGACAGATAACTTTCAAGAACATGAACACAGCGTCACAGAGGCAATGAGAAGTGCTTTATTTAATACAAGAAAACAGTAAGATACGTTGGCCTGATTAGCAACTTGCTTTGTTCCTTGTATCCTGCAAGAACATAGTGGATTCAACTCTTACAAATGTAGTGTTAGCTACAAATATTGTTAGTTGGGAAATATTTTTAATCACTGATTTGATACTGATCTTTGAGCACTAATTTGAAGCAAACTGTAAAATAAGGCTTGCAGGTCATTATTTTCAGTGCTCGAATGCTGGTTATACACTCAAATTGCCATCCCCCCCTGTAGCATTTGTTTTATTTGATCATTCAAGTTTAAGAAAGAATGCCTTACCCACTGTCCCACACCCATGCTTTTTGCCCCCCCCCCCATTTATGCTGATTATCAAGAAAAGATTTTAGTCGGCCACTAATTTAGTAGCTTCAGGATTATTGGATCGATGAAAAGTACATGTTTAAATCGTAAAAATGCATGAACAAGCTTTTTTAGCAATGCAGAATGTTGATCAGAATCTATTAATTCTGACCTTTTTTGATTGAACAGCCAAGAAGGATATTACGGCCCATTTTCCATACTGGCTTGAATTGTGTGTTTACATGGTACCATGGAAAAGCATAGACTACACTAAACTTTTGCTCATTTTACAAAGTGTAAGTATTAAAACATTGATCACATGCTGTGCACATTTAAGCCTGTACACAAAATGCAATTCTGCAAAGTGCTAAAAGTGGTCATGTGTTGATTTATAATACCAAAATCATTCAGTGGTACATTCATGAAGAGTATGTCCATTTTTTTTTTTAAGTTTTTTACCCCTATGTAAAAGAACATCTGAACTGAGGGCTACATTAACTCGATGATTTATATCACATACTAATTCAAATGCTAATAGATTTCATAAGTAAACGATGTCTCATTTCTCATTTTAAAACTGTAAAGTTGCGCTATTATGTTATTAATAATAAGCTTTTATTGCGACAAGGATTTTTGGATGTTTTGTAAATGATTTCTTATGGTCCGGAAAAAGGAAGTACAGATTTTTATGTCATCAGGACCGTTGACAGGTAAGGAGCAAATGCTCTTCAATTAAACTTTGCCAAGTCCGGTCTGATGTAGAGCCCGATCATCTCGCAGTGGAGTTTCCAGACCGTTTTCCTCATCATTTTCACCCCATTTTACGCAGATGCTCTAGGCTCCGTTGTTCTCTCCTTGCACTACACTATTGCCTCTCATTGGCCCTATTTGGTTCTTTCCAGAAAAAGAATATAACGACTTGTAATGCTACAAGAAGGTCCGTTGCTCCTCAGTAGTGTTCAATCATCGCCCATCGTTTGTGAATTCAATCTTTGTTCCAGATTTGTCCCTAGTTTTTAGAAACTCAAGACACAGTTGGACCCTGTTTTTAAATTTTAAGCCCTAATTCTACGCAGCATCCATTCTACTGAAGCATAAGTACTTGGTAACACAGATGTTGTTCTGGATAATCCAAGAAGGGAAACCACACAAAAAGGACTATGAACTTCAATTTGAGTTGAAGCATTCTATATCGTCAGTGGCAGATCCCTAGAAAAAAATTGATCTCCATATATTTCACCAATGAAAGAATTTGACAGGCCTATGATGGGACTATGATGCTTCTTATTACTTAGCCAATATCGAACCCCCTTACAGATCACGCTAATTACAAGTGAAATAAAAATAATATATTATTTATACTGCCAAGGGAATTCCCAATTAAGTTGGCCTGTCCAATTATGAGTTATAGGCCTAGCTCGACAGGATTGAAAAGAACTGGTGAATGTCTGTTCGATACGGATTAAAAAAATAAACAAGAATTCTCATAGGTAGGCCAACACTGAGCATTAAGGGGTAATTTGATATTAGCTTTCTGAATTCTATAAATGCTAAAACTTGTACAACCTAACAGCCAAATGACGGATCGACGCCACATTTTGCCTCATTGGCAGCCGGAAGAACATATTCCACTGGCTTATGGACATTGTTACCTATACTGCTCTAGATAGCTTCATAAAACTAGAGCATTCAGACCTTATCACTGCTTCAAATTTCTTTGACCTAAGCCCAATCCATCTAGGCGACGTAAAAGCCCTCCTACACTGCAGAGATCTGATAGCCTTGTTTGGGCGAATTCAGATCATACGCCTGCACTGCATCGTTCGTATTTCTTTAACTTGCACTATGAAGAATCAATGGTAATAACATACCTCTGTTCGATAACAGTTGTAGCACGAAATAATTCAAGAACATGGTAAAACTGCAGGGATGGCCTAAAATCGTCTGCATATTCTAAAAACCCATCCCCACCCTAGACACCTGGCTAGTTCACGTAGGCCTCAATATTCCTAACCCATTCAAACTTAATTTTCGTTCAGGGACATTCTATCAGGGATAATTATGAAATAGAAATACAACCACTACCCTTCATTTTCAATTCCGTTTTTAATTAGAACCTCACCTAATTAGTTAAATTGAAGGGATCACCGCTGTCACGAAACATGATTTCGAAAGAAATCAAGCTGTTCCATTGCGGAAACCTAACAGGTTGATGAATCCATTATCGTTAGTGATGAGTGTGACGCACGTCATTGCCGCTTAATGCAGCCTTTCGAATCGATACTCTGCCCATCGATTGTGTTTAGTGTGGCCAAATTCTGCCACCGCACGGAGGAAAAACTCCACTTCTAGATAATATTAACGGGCTCAAGTGACGTTAAATACTAAGTAATCATCGTTCTGAAAATCACTAACACCTATGTCCAAGATTATGCGTCCTATGTTTGTCTTGCATAGCGGACCCCCCTACGAGAAAGTCCTTAGTGCCGAAGAGGTATAGTGTGTAAAAAATGCTCCACTCGTGACAAATGGTTAGTCCCTCACTTAATACAGTATATTCCAAATCCAGTTCTCCGTTTTTATCTACACTGAATTTTCCCTAGGGAATTGCGGCAGCGGTTTACTTCGCATAAACGCAAAGTGGGGATTATTTACGATTTATGAGCATTTCTGTACATTGGCCCTTACTAATCATATGGAGGGAACACTTTTCCACAACATGAAGAAGAGATTACACCAAAATTAAACATGGGAATCCGTCCAAATGGTTCGGGACATAAAACCAGATAGAGACCACATCATGATTAACGGGTAGGGATGGAGAGACATGCTTTACAAGATGTGAAGGTAACGATGAATGGTGCAGATGTGGAAGTGAAAAACAATTTAGTAGTAGCAAAAACTGGGAAAGTGGAAACTAGAGAAGGGCTGGACAACTGTAACTACAATAGACAAGGTTTGACATCAAAACCAAATGAAGGACCCCCTTACCAGAAAAGCTTTGTGGGCATGAACATCATAAAGAAAAACGATATTCAGTTTGCCAATAGTCAAGGTAAAAGACATTGACTGATTGATATAGACCAGAAATTTCAACACCACATTTCAACTATTATATAAGGAAGCGCAAATCATCACTTGGATTCCAGGAAGGTAAGAATGCAAGACACTGGAATAACACAGAAACATTAAAACTCCATAAAGATGAGAAAAGGAAAAATGAAAAGAAAGAAAACAGAAGCGAAGTCCCCCGGGTTAAAGCAACTATATAGCGAACAGTACAGTCAGCTGGACAAGGAAGTTAAACGCCAAACCCGAGCCAACAAAAGGAATTTCCTAGACGATCTTGCAAGACAGGCAGAGGAGGCTGCACTGAGAAATGAACAAAGCTCAGTATACATAATAACTATATTCATCAGCGGGAAAAACAATGTGCAAAACAATATAACATTAGTAATGAGATAAGCAAGGAAATCTCATCATACCCACGGGGCTGCAGATAGGTGACAGGAAAACAAGATAGGGCATAGCACTTCAGAGAAAACTCTGAACAAGGAATACACAGAGGACACAATTGACATTTTATCCTGAGGCTTGAAAACAGATCTAGATGTTTAATTCAGGGACATACCTCACGAAAAGAAGAAAATCATCACACATCAAACATAAGTGTTAAAGAAACTGTAAAAGCCTCCTGGGCCATGATAACAATAAATTGCCGAAGCTTTTAAGACGTCTGAGCTAGACAGACAGAACTTATTATAACCCAATATTTGCATAAGTCTGGTAAAACAGCGGCAAACAACCAACAGAGTGGAATCAAAGGAATTAATTTGTCCCTAAATTGCCCCAAAGGAAAGGGGAGAGATATTGCAAGACTGCAATATAATTGGAGAGGAACATTCCAATCTTCATACTCAGTTCCAGCCCAAAATACTAGGAGGATAATTATACAGAGAATTTTCAAAAGCCAGTGCCCACAAAACGAGGAAAGAAAACATGCAGTGAATTTAGAAAAGTAACAGAAGATGTTGTAGATCCTTATATTTTCCCCCAGGTAAAATAATTATGGAGCAGTGCTCAGTATGGCAAAGTCAGCTGTTACAATTAATTTCGTTCATTTTGAAAAAGGGCTTTTGGACAAGTTTTACTTAGGGGGACAGTTTATGGAAATTTACTGAGGGCTTATGGTTTTCCCATGCTGCTTAGTGCACCAATCATAAAATAGCCTCTTTTGCCTATCTTTAGTGTATGCGTTGGGCATGATGCAACCTAACCATTTGTGTGTAAAAGACAGGAGTAGACCACTGGGCGGTGCCTCCTTTTGTGGTAAAGTGGGTTGTTATAAACTTTTTATCAGGGGGGGTACTGTGGGTTATCTGGACTTTCGTGGTAACTGCGTTGGTGTGGATATGCTGTTTATTTAGTGGTGTTGTGTTTTTACACAGATTAATCCCTTTCATTGCTACCCACTTTTTAGCACCGCTGCTCTATAGTCAGTAATCTGTTTTATTCTGGATTATTCGTGTTGATACTTCGGTTATATTGTATTGGTTTTGGTCATTATCTGTAGTGTTTGTACACTTACTTCTACTGCTGTTTTTTTCTTATATATCATTGTTTTATGTCTTTACTCCTCTCCACTTGAAATTCTCACTGTGACAATCACGCTAACTTGTTACACAATTCACCTATAATATGACCACTTTCCTTTTTATCGGAGTCACGGGTTAAATGTTTTTCAATAATTTCTCTATGTTTTTATTGTTACATTTTCACATTATTTTTATATCCGTTCCTGATTTACAACTCTATGTGAAAACCTGGAATCAACTACATACAATTCTTATTTTACCAGAATTTATATGTAACCAGAGGGATTTTTTTCTCAACTATGAATACTTGTTTGTCATATTTTTATTAATTATCCTATTGTGTCTCAGTTGTGTAGTCAGGTAATTTTGAGGTTATATATGGTTTTTGTTTTTTTTCAAGCTATGTTGGTATATGTCAGCATGACTTCAAGTGTTTGTTTATCTTGTAAGGTTGCTTATGGGATAATAAGTTTCACTGTCCCTTTCCAATTTAAAATACACTGTATTTTCCCTACGGTAGTTATTTTAAAGTCAGATTTTTGAGGGGGGGGGGGCGGGCAGCATGGCTTACATGTTGAGCTCCTCACTGGGCCATACATTGGGACGCTTTAGTTCTGATGGCTGGCGTGGATTTGAATCACTGCGGCACTCGTGCCAGATCCAGACCCACTCGGGCAATCAGTGGGGTGCCGGGTGGTAATCAGCACCATCGACAGGGACATTCAGACGGAGCCTAACCCTCGGGCGGCCCCGCTCCACGGGGCCGGGCACGGTACACAGGAGGGGTGGAAGTGCCGGACCCGCTGCAGCGGACCGCGGGGGGCGGACACAAGGGTAAAGGGGTCAGCCTCGCCGGGGGCTGCACTAGGGCGCCGACCATCCCCTCAGGTGTTCACCCACCCCCAAGTCCACACTACAAGCCACTCCCAGCCACAGCCTGCTATACACCTGTTGCCCGGATGAGAGTATAATCCCCCTGCGGGTGGGATTGAAAGATATCGATGGTTAAAGGGAGGACGAACTTGGCGTAGATACGGCATATACGCGTCGGTGCCGACCTTGGGCAGTGGAAAATCTTATGGGAGCCTGAGGATGATGCCCACGTTTTTTTTGTTGGGTCACTCAATTGAGGCTGTGGGGAAAGAAAGTTGGGGTAGGTCGCAAGAGGATTGGCACGGATACCGAGTGCGAGGGCGCTGACTTCTGTTGTCGGTGGGTGGGGATGGGGTAGGGGGGGGATTTTGGAAATGCGACCCCGCGCGGGGGGTGTCAGGTGGAAGAGTTCAGGAGGGGATGGGGGTGATACCGTGTGTGCGAGCGGTTGAAAATGGGGAGCGTCAGGTTAATATATGCAGTGCCGTGTATTGTATCGTTGGGTGATTGGGTATGGATTTGTGCGACTGGGGGTTTATTCTGTTTGTGGTAATAATCGGTTCCTGGTTCCTCACCCTTTCTTCTTCCTTATTATGTCTGTGTGTACTCCTTTCTTCTCCTACTTATTCTATCTTCTCTGTCATCATCTTCTTCCTTCTATGTGACATTGAGCGGGTCCTCATTGTCATGGATGTAGGTTCCAGTTGTACAGTTTAGCGTACTGGCTAAGTGGATTATAGAACACAATTTCGTATCTTCTGGGCCACACAGTTGGCCCCTGGTTTTCTATGTAGGATAAATTATTTTGGTGCTAACTGAAGCCGTCTTCGGCACTTTTGTTTTGTAAGTAATGTTATTTCGTAAAACTACTTGGTGTGTACCCGTGGGTGGACCTGACGCACCTCTGATTTTGTGGAATATATTCGCGGGTCTAACCATTCGGCACCATGTTTACCCACATATCGTTTGAAATAATTTAATCAAAAAAATGAGTTATATCTCCTCACTTACTTCCCGGTTTCTGACATAAAGAGGGACTGTATTTATTAAGCGCCCCCGACTTATCAGTTGTTGTGCCATACATTTATTGCGCTTACCACATTCAATTTCGGATTTTACATTGGAGACACAACATTTTTCTCCGTACTATTGGTGGTGTGATAAAATTCGTGCCACTGTGCGATTTTTCTGTTCTGGGTGTTGTATTGTCTTCTGTATCCCCTCACTATTCTTTTGGCTATTTTTTTTGTTAATTTGGTTTTTTTCCTTGAATATTTGGCGTTTCTCGGTTTCCTTATGTATTCGTTGGCCTGCATGGCATGTTGGTTTCAACTTTGTGTTACTTATTTTATTGGTGCATTTGGGGACGGAGGGCCCAATTTCATATTTTCTGCAATTGTGCAGTCTCAACTTCCTGTTTTTTTTTTTACTTCGTATATCGATTTGGTGTCCTGGGTTCTGTTATGTTTTACCACAAAACCCGGAGGCGGTATTACCAACAGTTTATTGTCATTGTATGAGCTGGGGCCTTTTATTTGAGTTTTGTGGTGTTTTTCTATTTTTAATTTTATCTAGTGTGTGTAGTGTTTTTTTTATAACTCTGTCGTTTTGATATATAAGCATAGTGCTTTGGCCTTATCACGGAGTGGAATGGAGTTTGGGGGGTGCGGTTGCCTGCGCGGGGCGGGTGCGTCTTTTCAGTTAAGGCTAAGAACTCTGTCGGGTAGTTATTTACTGCGTTCGGCTTCCAAGCCTCTCCATTTCCTTTCTATCCTTTAGTCCATCGTGTTTTCGTTTTTTTGTAATACGTAGTGTATAAAATGACATGATTGGAATTTATAATCTTGGTCATTGCGTATCTCATGGTTTTTTCTTAGAAATGGAGTACAACTTTTTATTTGTTTGGGTAACGGCGTGTTATTGCTGAGAAGGCTTTTACTATCAACGTGATAACGTTTACCAATTTTGCAGGGGAAGGAAGGTAAGCAAAACAAGTGGGGATGGCAGATGGGATTATCGAGTTACATTTACATTGTGACTGCCACTGTTCTTCTCTAACCATTTCTTCCTTTCCTTTTATTGAGTATTGTGTTAGGCTTTACAATTTACCTGATATTTAAGAGAAATTTATTATTATTTCTGGGGGTTAAAAGGTGATTATCTCATCCTCAAGGATCGGCCGGACTTACAATAATACAGCATTACCAAATTTGGTTTCTTCCAGACTATATAACTAAATGCTATAAAACTTTGTTTATGGCCTGCAAGAATAGTTAAGACCAACGGAGTAATCTAGAATTCTCATGTCTAGCCTGTGCTAGAAACGACAAAGGTTTGTGATCCGTTTGCAACTTAAATGCCTTCCCATACAGATATATATTGAATTTCTTTATCGCCCATATTACTGCAAGACATTCTTTTTCGCTAGTTGAGTAGTTGGTTTTCAGCTTATTCATCAGGGACCTTTTGCTAGCATATGCCAACTGGGCTTAAAATTACCCCATCCAATGCATCTGATTTTCCTGTATAAGAGTTTTTTTTTTTTTGCACCTAACCCAATATTACTGGCATCATCCGTTCTTTACTTATGAATTCTTGACTTAAGTCAGGTAATTTTTCAAAATAGGGTTTACTTGGCTATTGAGCTTTTCCTTCAATTCTTGGTAAAAGCCCCCATTTCACATTTGTGGTGTCCATGTAATTCGATCTGGATTTCCCTTACGTGTCAAATCAGTTAACGGTGCACATATGGAATTAAAGTTTTTGATATACTTTTGGTAGAAACCACATAATGAGACAAAGGATCTCATGTCTATCTTGGTTTGTGGTCTCGGGGCTTTCTTTAGTTTCTCTAAATTCTTTGGGTCAGGGGTCATGTTTCCCTGATAAACTGTGTGTCCCAAGAATTCCAATTCTTTACATCCCAACGCAACATTTGGTTTGGTCGGGCTGTTAAATTTTTAAAGTCGCTTCCCTAAGTCGATTAAACAGCATGTTCAGAGAGTCAATGTGTTCCTCAAATGTTTCTGTTGCTATAAGGATATCATCCATAAAATTTGTTATACAGGGATTATTCAGAGGATCCAATAATTTTCTCATCATTCTAGAGAAGACACTAGGCGCAATTCTTCAATCCAAATGGCAATCTATTAAACTCATAGTGTCCTTCTGAGGTACTAAAAGCTAGGTATGGTCTAACCTCAGGCTTCACTGGAATCTGATTAGTATCAACTTTACTCAGATCCAACTTTTGAGAAAAATATTTAGCTTTATTTTAGTCCTGGCAAAAAAAAGCTATGATTTGTATCCCCGGCAATAGATGGATCCACCTGTCCTTCTGTAATAGCATTCAGTCTCCCTGTAAATCTCTATACAGAGTCTATGTTCTCCAGAGGGGGGCCATCCTACCTTTTTAAGAGTTACAAAAACAACCACCGGAACTATACGAAGAAAATCACTGTGTGAAATAATTCCCGCCCCTTCAACAAAAAGTATTATCTCTTCAAACTAAAGCTTTTCTCCTTAGCAAAAAATCGAATTTTGTTTCCTTTTCTTTTGGACAAAAAACCGGGAAATTCACGGTGTGGCGGTCTAAAATCTGAGTTCAAATATAAATTTCAAAAAGTTTGTTAGCTGTCCTGGTCGGTGTGTTAATCACCTCTGCATGTTTATTTTTTTTGAAACCTTTTGCACTAACTCTCTTTCTGGAGGCGTTTTCGTTAACATGTTGTACTGATTTTTCACGCATGTGCAGCTGTCTTCATGCTCCTGGGGGTGTAAAATGGATTTTCAAATGATGAATGTGGTTCCACGCTTTTTTTATCTCTTCCATGGCTTTGGGACAAGGTCAACTAAGTTGTTCTCTCTTCCTGTTGTTCGTAAAAAATTTCCAAATATTTTCTTCAAAAACTAGATTCAAAAATGATAGATTTTTTTCTTTCCCCTTCTTATCTAATCTTAAAAATTGTGTTCTTAGGACACTTTTTTAAAAAACTTTTGGGCCCGCCCTGTCCCTCAACTTTTAATGTGAAAATGTAAAACCAAATGGGAAAAAAGTTGTTCAACCTTTTGTGTCCCCACCACCCCCCCCCCGCCCCCCCTCCCCATGTCCCCACCCAGGGTTCCCCCCCAAATGTGGGTCCCCTCCCCCCTTCTTCCCCTGGCTTGTTTCAAATTTGTCCTTGGCTAAGTTTCCAGCCTAGGTTTTCTTTCAAACATCGAATGGTCAGCCTCCCATTCCATGATTGGAGATGGATGTAATATTTTTTTTTTTTTTTCTTTCTTTTCCCCCCTTCCTTTAACTATCTTTTGAGACCTTTTATTCTAAGGACCCCAATTTCCCCTTTACCGGGGCCATGAACCACCCCCCCCGTTAAAGACTATTAAAATGGGGACCCTGCCCCCCCCAATTTGAGTGGAAAACCGTGTTGGTGTAACTTTATTCTGACCCTACCAGGCGTTTTAGAGAGAACAGTCCCCAAAGATCCATTTTCCCCCTCTCCCCGAACCTGGGGAGTCCCCCAATTTTTTTTCCTGACTTCCCCTTTCGCCTTCCCCCTTGTTTTTTTTTTAATAACACATAGGCACAAGTGTTTTTCCCCCAGTGTTCCTGGGGAGCCCCTTTTTTGAGTTTTTTGCGGGGGTGGGGGGGATTAGGGTGAGACATACATTGGGGGCCAAAGATTTTGGATTATTTTTTTTTTCCCAAGCCACGAGTTTTTTTTTTTGTTTGAACCGAGTGTGAGTCCCCCGCTCATTCACATGATATGGGGTTTATGAGGGCAAATGTAAATACCAGGGCGTACCTCCTAGCCCCAACATCTTTTTTCAATCCGTCCCACC
Source organism: Oreohelix idahoensis (assembly GCA_024509875.1). NCBI lineage: Eukaryota > Metazoa > Mollusca > Gastropoda > Stylommatophora > Oreohelicidae > Oreohelix > Oreohelix idahoensis. Next base: position 105,060 of record JAMPIV010009434.1, on the reverse strand, counting down.
GGTTTGACGCCCCCCGTTCACTTCTCTTGCGGGGGGGAGGGCATGATGAGGTGTAAGTGGCTCACAAATCACGGCAAGGGGATCTTCAAGCCCTTTTTCCCATTTGGGCAACCACCCCTGAGTTGATTGGTTTGCCCCCAATGGGGGGGGGGGGCACCGGTTAAAAAAAAATGCCCCCCGGGGTCCCCTGGCCCACCAGGTGAAAGCGGGCTTTATGGGGCGGAGGGTCCTCCAGATTCCATATCAGTATTTTCTTTTCCCCCAGAAAAAGCTTACCCTGTCCTGGCTTGCGCTCTTGTCCCCATCATCCAAAAAGGAATCGAGCCGCGCCTAGTTCCCATTCTGTTATATGTTTTTGGAATACTACTCCCCTCGCCTTGGCGTACCCGCACCCCTGACTCCGTTGACCAAGTCCTACACATACCCCATTCAGCATCCAGCCTGTCCCTATAGAATCAGTCCCAACTGCAGACAAAGAAGGCGGGTTGTGCCAATGCCAGTTATAAATTCCGGGAGCCTGGAGGGGTCAACGCACTAGAATTTGGGGGGGCGGAGGCTCTAAGTGAAACAGGGATCCCTGTGCCTTCCTCCCATCTGGAGTCCGCGTAATTTAAGGATTACCCAGATTGCCGAGGAATTTTTGAGTATGGAACCCGAGGAACTATCCCCTGGGTAAAGAAAACATACACAGCTGGACAGCCCCTTTCTACGGCACTCACCCAAAACTACTACACCACAAGGTTGAAGGGGCCAATTTTTGGTAAAAAACAAGGGTCGTTAATAGGAAGTGGCAAAGCATTGTTCTTCCGCCCGGAGTTAAAAGGGGCCCTTCCACCATTTCCCATTTTTTTCCTACAATTTTATATTTTTTGTCCAGTTTTTTATGGTCCTCATCCACCCCCCCTCGACACCATTTTTTTTTACCCCCTTTCAGTCCCCCGTTTGGGTTTTCCATGTCCTGAATAGATTTTAATTTTGTCCTCATTTGTGGGTGTTTTTCCGTCGAAATGTCTCTTCCCTGAAGCGGCTATACGGTATTTTTTCTTCCCAGAATTTACTTGACCCCATCGTTGGGTCCCCACGACCCCCGGGGGGGGGGGGCGTTTGGCCTGGGGGCGGCGCCAAGTGTTGCATGAGAGATCAACCATTGGTCTTATAGGCCATCTACTGGTTGGGGGTGTTTTTTTTGTTTTACTGGTGCGCTTTCATTGTTACCAACCTGTTTTTTCTTGCAGTTCATCCTCAGGGGTCCATTTTGACATCTTTTTCACTCTCCCATTGTGGCCTCAATTTGTTAAAACAGGGTAAGGAAGCTTGTTCCGTGAACAAAAGGGGGCTTCCCATTCCCTTTGGTCCACCTTATCAAAGTTATATTTATTTTTATTATCAGGCCTAATTTTGCCCCTTGGCGTGTCCAGGTCCTGATCAATGTTCCCACTTGTGGGTGTTCCATCATGTGCTATGCTACACCTTTCTACAAAATTCTCAATGTCCCATCTTGCTTTGGGCCAATAATAATTGTGAGCCACCTTTTGAATGATGGTACCTATTTTCTCATGGTCCCCATCTGGTTTCACATGTAGGCTCCTTATTAATTCTGCCCTATATCTTTTAGGAAGTACCAGCTGTCCCTGACCTTTGGATCTAGCTCCAGTCTTCCTATAAATCAACTTGTTTTTCATGTAAAAATCTCCCTTGCCTGGAGTTGTATGACAAGTTGACAATTTCCTGAAACAAGGCTTGAGGGTCTTATCCCCAGCCTGTGCCTTCCTCATCTCTTCTGGAGTGGTATCTAACATAATATCCTCCTCCTTTCTTGAGGTCGACCTGACCTGAAGGGTTGCTATAACTATAGGGTTCCTTCTGCAACGGTCAGTGTCATGATTGTTCATTTTACAATTTTTACACCACCTTTTCCCTTGGTTGAAAGATTTTCTTTCATCATATTTCCTTTCATCGAATTGTGGGGTTTTATTTTTATTGTCATACCGTGGCCTATCAAATTGGTGCTTACCTTTGTTTTGATCTCTAGGATCAAATTTATTAAAGTTCTGTGGTGCCCTAAAATTATCCACCTGTTTTTTTTTATTACCTGATACCTCTGCCTGAGCTGCTTGATACCTTTCAGCAACATTTAGCAACTCACCCAGCCTCTCTGCACCTTGTTCCATGAGAAACTTTCTCAGGTCTGGAGCCATGGACTCTCTTAATTGTTCTATAAGGGCCATTTCCTTAAGATCTTGGGTTTTCCCCAGAGAAGTCCATTTCTCCAAGTATGTCTCTAACCGTGCAGAGAACTGGTGATAGGTTTCACCTGACAGTAGTTTAGCATTCCTAAATTTTTTCCTATAAAATTCTGCGTTCTTTTCATATCTTAACAAAAGAGCCTGCTTTAGCATGTCATAATTTTCCTGATCACCTCTGCTCATTTTGGCAAAAACTTCATAAGCTGCCCCACGAAGCCCTTGAGATAACTTTAAGCTCCACCTTTCTCTCTCTAACCCATATGTGGTAGCCAATAGTTCATATCTATTTAGATAGCTCTCAATATCATCGTCTTTCTCAACAAAATGATCTAAATGAAAATTCATAGCTGAGGTTGAGGCTCCCTGGCTAGCAGTGGCATCAGAGGTAAAGGGACTGGCACCATTTTCAGGAGCATGGCCTTGAAACTCAAACTCCCTTAGTCGTAACTCATGTTCCCTTTGTAATCTTTTATCTTCTGCTTCCCTTTCTGCAGCTAATCGCTTGTCTTCCCTTTCTGCAGCCTGTCTTCTTTCCTCGGCCTCAATCTGCAACCTCTTAGTCTCAGCCTCTAATTTTCTTTCGGCCTCTTTTTCTAATCTTCTTTCTTCCCGTTCAATATATTTGTCACATTCAGCAGTGACATAAGCAATCATAATTTGCCCGTCCATTCCTAACTCTTTTGCAGTCTGTACAGCAGCAGATCGAAATTTTGCCAAGTCGGCCATTGTCTAACATGCAATTGTAAACAATTCAATCTTTCAATAATTATCTAAGGACACTACAGGCACTGAGAGCTCAACCTTATTTATTTTCACCCAAGGATACCTTTTTAATTCTTATTATTCCCTGAAGTGAATTACCCCCAATATTTTTAATAGGGAAAGATTCAAAATCCCGAGAGCGAGACCCCAATATATGTGGTAAAGTGGGATGTTATAAATTTTTATCGGGGACTTAGTGTACTGACTGAGGTCAGCTGTGAAGGTATCTGTATCTAATAGGTGTAGTGTTTTACAGATAACCTTACTTGCTACCACATTATGCCTCAGTCAAAATTATTCTGGAATATTGTGATGACTACGTTAAATGTCTAGGGTATGTATATGATGAAGTGTAAGTCACAACAACAACAGACAGATAAACCATTTAATTTATTCCACCACACTTGACAACACTGTGACACTCACACACATGTAACATTCTATAAGACTATCTTAAATGAGTCACTGGTAAATTTTCAAATATCAATATGTATTAAGTACTTTCATTAATATATATGTCCTGATTCAACTACAAAGTGAACCAGGAATCACAATCAATTTTAATTACAATTTATATGTACAGGATTTATCAATATGAAACTTGTAGTGACATATTTTATTAATATTATCCTATGTGTGTCAGTTGTGTAGTAGTAATATGAGGTAATACTGGTTTTGTTTTTTCAAGCTATGTTGTTATTTGTCATCATGACTTCAAGTGTTTGTTTATCTTGTAAGTAGTATGGGGAAAAGTTCACAGTCCCTATCAATTTAAACACTGTATTTTCCCTCTGGTTTATTATAAAGTCAGATTTTGAGGGGGGGGGGGGGGATAATGTTGAGCTCCACTGGCCACATAGGCTTATCTTTCGTGATGGCGGCAGGAAAAGACTCCTCTGCTCGATAGCCTCCCTGTGTTCTGGAGACACCTCACTGGTCACTATCTGGACCCAGGAGTATGCTATCAGCCTCTAGGTTCAGCAAAGCTCAGACCAGGTGCTGCTCAATAGCTTTAGGACCACGGTCCCTGAAACAAGAAGGTTGTACCTCCTACTTCATAACTAGTTTATAATCTATTTACAGACTGAACACATTACATAACAAACACTGAGTTCAGAGCGGTAGGCCAACTGTCAGCTTCATCTGAAATAATTTACACCAGTATATTCCTCCCTAATGGTTACTACGCCTCTGCAATTCCAGCATTATTTCTTTCTAGTCAATAAGATAGGTGTCAGTGTACTGTTTGGCAATTCCATGCAGTTTTACTTTCCTCCGACACCTTCTGTTCAGGTTGGAGCACTATATAGGCTTTACCTCATGTTCGCTACTGAACCACACATATATACAGACATAATTTATCAATTTACATTCAATTTTCATTAAAAAGATATTGAATATATCAAGCTTACCACAATTCATGGAATAATATACAGTTACGTTGACTGGCAATGAATATAGCACAATTGCGATCTGCCGATGTCCCAGGCTTTTATTTAGAAAAATATGCACTGGCGCTCAACGCACTTGTTCTGTAGTAAGTTTATTTGAACATGTGGTGGTGACCTGACGCCTCTGATTGACTATATTCGCGGGTCTAACCAATCGTGCCATGTTTACCCAATCGTTTGAAAAAAAGTACTCCTACTCCCGTTTCCCCTGACAACAAAGGACAGTATTTATAGCCCGACTAATCGTGTTTAGCCTTACATTTATTGCGCTCCAATCAAATCGGATTTAACATGGAGACTCATTTCCCGTACAATGGTGGTGTGAAAATCTGCCACTGAGCGATTCTGATTTGGGTGTTGTCTGACATCCCTCACTATTTCTTTTGGCTATAATTTGGTAATTCCTAGACTATTTGCGTAACGTTTAACATATTCTTTGTCAGCAAGTCCTAAGGAACCCAAATATACAAATTTAAAGGAGCTAAGTGGCTGCGTTCAAAATATGCACTTTCTTCTACCTCCTGTTTACTTCGAATACGATGTGGTGTCTGGGTACTGTAATGTTTTCAAACATAAACCAGTATAATGTCATGTTTCCTAATAAGCGTTTTGTGAGTTTTTAAAAACTAACTCTCGTGTGTGTAGTGTTTTTTTATCACTGTCGATTTGAAAAAAGCTAGTGCTTGTGGCCTTACACGCGTGATGGTAGTAATTGTGTATCGCGAGACTGTGGTAGTATTGCCTGCGTTCCGGCTTTCAGCCTCTCCCTTTCTTTCTATCTTTAGTCCATCTGTCTTTCGTTTTTTGGTAACGTAGTGTATAAAATAACATGAATAGAATTTTAAATCTAGGTCATCTTGCGTATCTCAAGGTTTTTCTTAGAAATGGAGTACACATTTTATTGTGTTGGGGAAACGCGTGTATGCTGCAGAAGGCTTTTACTATCAACGTGAAACGTTACAATTTGTAGACGAAGGAGAAAACAAGGGGGATTTCGAGTACAGTCATTGTGACAGCACTGTTCTTTACCATTCTTCTTTCCTTTTATTGAAGTTATGTGTTAGGCTTTACATTTAACTGATAATTTATATATGTGGATTAGAATTTCTCACGACACCCTTATCAACCACTCTATTTTTAACAGTCATATACTGGGTGATGCGCCAGACAACAGAGGGCAGTCCAAGAGGAATAAGATGGACTACATTTTCTACATTGGAAGATCTGGAATATGCGGATGACATTGCACTACTAGCACATTCACATCAACACATCCAGGAAAAAACGGATAGACTTACTAATAAGTATAGCCAGCAGGTGGGCTTGAACATCAATCTAAAGAAGTCAGAGGTCATGACGCTCAATGTGAGCAACCCTGAGCCCATATCAGTAAGGAATCAAATACTGGTACAGGCAGACACCTTCACATACCTAGGATGCATAGTGACACCAGACGGCGGAGCAAGCAAAGACATCAACAACAGAATGAACAAAGCAAGAACAGCCTTTTTTAGCCTAAACAACATCTGGAAGTCCTCTCAATACAGCACAAGCACAAAATTAAAATTATATCAGAGCTGTGTGCTTTCTGTGCTTCTCTGTGGTGCGGAATGCTGGATAGTTACAGAGAAGGAAATGTCGAAATTGTCCTCTTTTCACACAACATGCCTAAGAAAGAATCACCGAATCTTTTGGCCCAATACCATCACCAACCAAGATTTGCTTACTCGGAGCAAGCAAGAGGACATTTGTCCTCTTTTCACACAACATGCCTAAGAAAGAATCCCCGAATCTTTTAGCCGAATACCATCACCAACCAAGATCTGCTTACTCGGAGCAAGCAAGAGGACATGCACACCATCATAGCTGGCAGACGCTGGAGTTGGGTTGGCCATGTCCTCAGAAGAGACCCCGATGCCATCACAAGAACAGCTATGCTATTGACCCCTGAAGGAAAACGAAAGAGAGGCCGACCAAAAACAACTTGGCGGAGGACTGTGGAGGCTGAGATGCAAAGAATGAACCAGAGTTGGGGCACTGTACGAAGGAGTAAAGTGGAATCAATTTGCTGTTGCCCTACAAGACGCCACTAGGCGTGATGGCCACTGACTGCTTTGACGGTTGGCGGCTAAGGATCAAAGAAGAAGATAATTACGCAACAAGCCTTCTTTCCTGTGTTATCAATTCATATTTTGTTTTGAATTAAAGTTTTGCCTCGTTTCGGTGAAGCGCGCACGTTCAACCTAGTCGGTTATATTAGAGCGCATGTCCAAAATATGAAAGACCTCTGACCTGATTAGATAAAGTAAATATTCATTCATGATATGTCCAAGTCTATTTTTAAACATTTGTATTATTCATTCTTGTTCTTTCTCCTGATCGCTCAATACGGAACACGGGGCCAGAACTGTATTTATTATTAGAGAGCCTGCAGTGATTCATGCGTTCCTTACGGAGCATAGAGTCAACATTGTCTCCGGGATACCCTCACCACGTGATGTGCATGCTACATACAGCATTGGTTTCCACGGCAATCGATTTTACATGATTGGGTTACCAGCCCTATCAAAACCTTGTTGTAATTTAATCGAATGCTAACGTCTAATTCCCTTTCTCTTGTGTTTTTGCTCTCCCTCTATTTCCCTAACCATGGTTATTCCAGAACAAGGTCTGTATTGTAAAGCTAACAGCCGCTTCTCTCAGTTTGTGTTGTGTTGTGTCCAGAACCAGCATCTTCGCCTTACACCTTGTTTCATTAGCATTTGTCTTGTTCTTGTCTTCAGTTCCATACTAATGAGCTTGTTGTACATTCTAAATCCTTGTAAACTTCCCCAGCACGCTACGATTGCTTGGCCATGTCCACCGCATGGAAGATGGTCTCATCCCGAAAGATATCTTCTACGAACAACTGGCAAATGACCACACACACACACACACACACAAACAGTTTGGCTACCGCAGCTGAGATTCAAAGATGTGCGCAAGAGAGACATGCGGGCACTGTACATAAATCCAGCAGCCTGGGAGGATGAAACTGCAGATCGTACCAAGTGGCGATGCTATCTACGGCGCCAACGCAGATTGGGTGAAAAGAAGCTCTCACAGCACACAGCAAGCAGAAGATAGGAAAAAGCGTCGAAAGAAACACCAGAAAAATAAGCAGGTGAGGGATGTCATCTCAGGGGCGTATTCCCATAATCAGTTATAACGGAAGGGGTTATTCTTATTATTACTCCAGCACCTAATTATGAAAGTATGCAACATCTTGGTTATCGATTTTTAAAAATCTCTCCGTGTTTCACAAACATACATTAGGATTGGCTTTACATTTGATCTGAAAATTGTGATTGTTGAGTCTGACCTGATTTCTGTGTAATTTCCATATATTTCCCAATGCAATGAACTCTTGCCGTTTGTACCCTTATTTTGATATCACGGTCTATTCTTCCAGCTTTGTCTATATTACTGCCAAGATATTGTATGAATCTATAGAGCAGTGTTTTTTTTTAAACCAGGGGTGGATCCGAGGCTTCTTACAATGTTATAAAGGGGTGCAAGGCTTCTTAAGATGTTATAAAGGGTTGCGAGGCTTCTTAAAATGTTATAAAGGGTTGCGAGGCTTCTTAAGATGTTATAAAGGGGTGCGAGGCTTCTTAACATGTTATAAAGGGGTGCGAGGCTTCTTAAGATGTTATAAAGAGGTGCGAGGCTTCTTAAAATGTTATAAAGGGGTGCGAAGCTTCTTAAGATGTTATAAAAGGGTGTGAAACCAGTACAACCACTGCTATAGAGGGATTGAAAAGTGATCTCATGTTTTTAACTTTTACATTCTCAGTTGCATTTATTGGATATAAGCTGAAATTTGGCCAATAAATCCCCCCCCCCCCCCCCCACACATAACATAAAATAAAATAAATGTAAAATAGTTAATAAATTGATCTTACAAGATGTGACGGTATTGCCTCCCCTGCTTTGCAGTAGTGGTCCAACAGTGGCCAAAACGCAAGAGTATCTATTATAGGCTTCAATGGAGTTTATCTTTGCACAAGATTACTCTTGGCAGAAATGTAGATAGAAGAGTAGTAAAGCTTTTTTCACATGGGAGTCTTCACAAGATATTCAGATAAGCGAAAACAATGCCGGCTGTTGCTGAGCACGTTAATTCTGTAATCTGCCGACAACTTTTGTGAAGAATTTAAGCAATGGTTTATTCTAGCTCGTTAAGCCCCCACCGCTGAGTTAATCAGTGGAATTATTATTATAATATAGCTCTGTTTAGAGTGTGTGTTTAGTAACTTTGACTGAGACAAACATGTAGTACATTTAAAAGGATTTTATCGAAGTTAAATTTGTAACATTACAAATAACAAAATTTAATAATCACTTTAGGTTTTAGCAGTTGGAAAATAATTTGAATAGTTATGGAAAAGGTTTCATCACTTGGATGGGATTTAACTGAATAAAGGAGGTCACTTCTGGCAGCGGATATTTTCACTTAGCTGCCAATGGTAGTTTCTTCTCCCGCTGGGTCAGTTCCTTTCACTCTGCTCTCGCTCGTCTCTGGTCAAAGTTCAGGCACCGCACGTTCCCAGAACGTCAAGGAGTAACGGCTAAGCTGATTCTGCGTCTGTCTATAAGACCCTCATGATGGCGTCTCGCAAAACGTCAGTCCACTTCTACCTTTACTTGGTTCCAGAGATAGTACTTTCTGCTGGTACCACCAATAAGCCAATCCTGGCTACAGACTTGTTTGCTCAGATGAATAAAAGAGACGAATCGTTCTCTTACACGCGTCTGGGATGTCTTTAATTCTACAATAGATTTCTCCCTCTGGCTCCGTGTTTCTTCAGTTTCCTAGTCCCGGTGTTCCTTATTAAAAATGTTGAGATTTCCTATGCTTTTGTAAGTCTTATCTGGTCCTCCAATAAAAGGTCCGGTTAACAAATAGGAATTATGAATCTAGTCTTCACTTTGGCGAGGTCTGAGATCTTGGCGAGCCTGAAATTCACAGTGAGTTAAAACTGCGACAATGGTCAGGCTATATTCCCCTCAGTGTTGTTATGAATCTAATCAGAAAGATCCAATCATTTCAAACAGGTTGGGTGTGGCACTTTCAAAATATTTCCTACATAGAAAAATTTTGCACAAGGTCACGTCTCCCACATATGGTAATATGATATCTTGCATACACTCTCACCAACACATTTGAAGACTCATATTGTCTAAAATGTAATAAATCCATGATTACTTTTAACCAAGTGACCTGAAGCGATTATATCACTCTGGTCTGCCCACATGTGTCACACAGACAGTAATCTCATTATCTGTCGTATGAGTACGCAAACTCCGTGTCTTATCCGTGATTTACGCCGATAACGCTGATCGATGTACGTGTTAATCTGCCGCGCCTATAACCACAAATCTGGGTAGCACCAAGCAATTGTGATGTATCATATCAGCCGCTCCTGCAAATGTGATATTTAGCACCTACAGGGTGATTTGATAAAATCAAATATCTGCTACTTAGCAGAAAAATAAAGAAAGAAAGAAAGAAAGAAAAGTGCGATAATTGACAGCACATAATAAAAATCAGTACCACAAATGTACCGATACTGCCGGAGAGAACCAAAGATCGATAGAGGGCGTGTATTTCGTCACACAAGAGACGGCAGAAATTACTGCCTGTTATGAAGCCATGTGTTCAATAGGCCAATCTCCCATCATCATCATCATTCCTTTCCGTTCCCCATGGAACATAGGGCAGAAACAGTTGCTCTCCATCGATTTCTGTTCTGGGCTGTCTTTTTCAGCTGCGCCCAAGTCATTCCAATTTCCTTAGCCACCTCTTTCACTGTTCTTCTCCAAGTACTTCTTGGCCTCCCCACTCTTCTTTTCCCCTGTGGGTTCCAGTCAAGGGCAACTCTGGGTATGCTTGATTTTTCTCTTCTGAGTGTATGTCCTATCCATCCCCACCTTCTTACCTTAATTTCCATTTGTATTGGCTGTTGCCCGCATCTTTCCTTAGCTCTACATTTGTTATTACAAGGCCATTCTCACGCTGGGCTGTAATGTTGATGTGACAAGCATTTCATGTAATAAAGCAGACATTAATTCTCTCTATTCTGACGATTATTTCATTTAAATTATTATGAAAGATTGAGGACATAACTGTTACCTATCACTTTGCTCACAGGCTGGTAATTCATCGCTGTGCGCAATGGAGCAGAACGCGAATACGCTTCGATTGTAAAAGCGTGCGAGTTGTGGAATGGGTGTGACACAGGTATTTAGTGTATGACGTGGACAGGTTCTTCTGCGGGGGGAACGAGGGTGATCGTTAGCACAGTTGTGTCTGGCTGGTGTTTTCGAAGTGTATGGATTTTTATGTGAGAGCGACAGACCAGTGTTTATTGTTATAAAATATTTCAGAGTCAGGATAATTGACTCAATTCATTAAGAATGTGTGCCTGATCGTGTGTGGCTTAAGGAGATGGACAGTAAGTGATTTGAATCAATACGGATTTGTAAAGTATGAAGGCGTTGTAGACGATACATAGACATTCTGACTTTAAACCGGCACAACGACATTATTGTTTATGGATGCTACTGATCACATTTGTATTACTGGTGTAACGTCATATCATCATATGCTCTCAAAAGAAGTGAAGTACACTTATGTTGTATTGTGACATATTAAATGGGATAAAACGTACAACAAGCTGTTGATCAAGATTATTCAAGTTGACCATTCCGTACGTTACTGTTGAGACTGTTGTCTATTATATCAAAATATCTTACAAGACCAGTGCAGCACATTAATATACTCGTTACCCAATAGCCTTCAATAAGTATAAGGTAACAGTATAAAGTGGTGGCCAGTATGGGGATTTCGTTCTACCCACAAGATTTTATCAAACGATACTACTGTCCCTAGCCACATCGACGAATTTTACAGTATCGAAAAGCAATAGAAATTTCGGCGCAACCTAGGCCAACCGGCTTGCTTCAAACTAGAGCCGGCAAGAAGAAACTTAAAGAGTAAACAGCACACTTCAATCATAATATTTGCTGAACTTTACCAATAGAAGTTCGTATTTTCTTCATCAACATTTTTAAGACGAAAGTTATCATCACTCTACGCAGTTCCAGGTTGGATTCGTCAGGAAAAATTAGAGTAATCAAACAACATTTCTGCAGTCAAGACAAAGCACAGTCATTCAACCAGTGAAAAGAAGATGGATAGTTCTACATGTGGGAGCAATCTGTATCGATGAAATTTCGCTCTACCTGTTGCATATGTTGGAGGCAACAATACTGTCACGTACATTTATACTTCGGAGGAAGGATCATAAAAAGATAAGTGGACTAGTTTGTTGTAGCCTTAGTCTTACACAATTCTATAGTAGATCCTTTTTGTTTATCTGTTTTATGTTTGTTGGGGTTTGTGGGACCTTGATAAGCAGAATTACATCTCATCTTCGGACGGGTCTGCAATCAAGGGTGTCAGTAGAGAAATTTATGTAATATTTTCTCAAAGAGGCCCGGCTCAAAATGCTGTGTGGAAAGCGCTCTTTGTGAATATACTATATTTACTTTATGTTATAGACGTGCTGTCCTGTTTTTTTCACTGTTGTTTGTATTTGTCAGTTGTTTTTTTTTAATTCAGTTTTTCTGCATTTTTGTACGTCTATTGTTGGTCTTCTCTAGCTATCATTATGTTGATATATGGATTTTACGTTGTAAATTCGTCTTGTCTAGTCTAACCTTATAGTGTAAGCATATATTTCAAACATTATCCTTTTTTCTACACCTTAGTATTTTCTTCTGTTGCTACACATTGTACTACGTGTTATGTCTTATAGTGTACGACACTATTTTTTTTTGTTTGCATTGATTACTTTATAAGTCATATTTGCAGAGTACTGAATTTTAACAAATTGGCATTGGTGCTGTTTATCACTCATCAGTACCCATATTCATATTCAAACTAAGTAACTTATTTATATATACTTAAACTTACATAATGTCTAGTTTGGAGCATTTTATCCAGCTAGGTAAAGATATGGGAATGCAAGGCCAGGAGCTTAAAGAGTTTGCCATGCAGCAACTGGAAAGAGAAGAAAAGAAACTGGAAAAAGAAGAAAAGAAACTGGAAAGGGATGAGAGAGCAAGAATGAGAGAGATCGAAAAAGATGAACGAATTCAGTTAGAAAAAATAGCAGAAAAGAAAAGACAAGAAGAATTTGAAGAAAAGAAAAGACAAGAATGAGAGAGATCGAAAAAGATGAACGAATTCAGTTAGAAAAAATAGCAGAAAAGAAAAGACAAGAAGAATTTGAAGAAAAGAAAAGACAAGATGAAATGGCAGAAAAGAAAAGACAAGATGAGATAGATTTAGAGGCTAAGAAAGCCCAATTTCTGCATGAAGAAAAAAATGGCTTCTCTAGAGTTGGATAGACTCAAATTGGAAGCTAGTAATAAACAGAGTAATCAAGAAGGGGCAGGTTCTGCCAAGAGAGAACATGCTTCAGCATTTAAACTTCACTTACCTAAATTTAATCAAAATATAGACGACATTTCGTGCTTCCTAAACCGATTCCAGACAGTGTGTGAAGAATACAAACTGGAAAAATCATCATGGGTGATACATTTAATGTCATTACTGACAGGTGAAGCGTTGACAGCTGTGTCAACAATGGATGAGGAAAACATAAAATCTTATGAGGCAGCTAAAACATTACTTTTAAGAAAGTATCAATTAGACGAGAATGGATACAGGCTAAGATTTAAAAAACTCACACCCGAAAGCAACAAGGACTTTAGTGAGTTCATTTCAACTATAAAGTTATGCTTCAATCGTTGGATTGAGTTGGCTAAAATCAAACATACATATGAGGACTTGATGGACCTTATTTTGAGAGACAAAGTACTTTCTTCCATTAGCCCTGATTTTTTGGCCTATTTACATGAACGGAAGCCAGAATCGTTACAATCCCTTGAGTTGTTAGGGCGCCAGTTTATGACGGCACACCCAGGGAAGAGTGTGAACAACTCTACTATTAAAGAGGCATTACCTGTTGCATCAGCTCATTCAGTGCAGATAAACAACCCTAGAGCTCGATCGCAAAGTATGGATCGAAATTTTGGCAGGAATAATGACCGAAATAGTGGATCTTTCCGAGGACGGTACAATTTTGGCAATCAACCTTATCAATATCAGAGAAACTCCCAACGATATTTTGATGGAAATAGACCATCACAGGGTTACTTTCAATCTAACAGAGGATGGCGCAGATCTGATAATACCTACATGAACAGAGGAGACAGATCCTATTATACAAAGAACAACCAAAACTCTTCTCCATCTCAACACTGTCCAGGTTGTACGTGTCCTCAGCATTCTAATAATCCTCAGAATGGCAGAGAGAGTCGGAATTATTACCGGGGTAATAACAACTTTAATCGCTCGCGGAGCGTGGATCGAAAAAACTCGAACTGGAGTCATAATAGTAACACAGGAGCAGTTAATCCCAATGGGGAAAACACAAATATTGCAAATGCGTGTGCTGCTGATTTATTTAATCCATCAAACTGTGCAGAATGCAGCACTCTGTTTCAGCCGGATGTAGTCTCCAGACTTTCCTGCGGACATCCTGTGCCCGCGTTAGTACCTGCATTAGCCTCTCATGATGGAAAAGGCTCGCTAATTTTCCACAGGGGTTTTTTAAATAATCAGCTAGTTTCAGTCTTGCGTGATACAGGTTGTACAACTGTTGGGGTACGCAAATCTTTGGTAGACCCATCTTGCTGCACCGGGGAGAATGTAAAATGTGTCCTATTTGGAGGCACGGTGGAATTCTATCCAGTGGCCATTGTGCACATTGATACTCCATTTTTCTCAGGTCAAGTGAAAGCATGTTTATTACAGGAACCAATTGCTGACATAATTATGGGCAATATTGTGGGTATAAAAGCGTGTTCACTCGAAGATATAGAAATCTGGGATCGTCAGCATATACTACACGCTAATATGGTCATTACAAGAACACAGGCACAGGCTCAAGAGGAAGAAGAAATGACCAACAATCATGACAAGGAGGAAGATCAACATCTTATATCGATGTTAACGAAGACATCATTTATTGATATGCAAAAGAATGACAATTCTTTGAAAAGATTTTTCAAATTGGTAAAATCAGATGATGTTGATTGCTCAGAAAGGTCACAACCTTGGTATACAATTAAAAATGACATATTAATTCGTAATGCTAGAGATGCTACATCGGTACAGCAGCAAATTATGGTACCAACCAATATTCGACCTTACATTCTCAGACATGCGCATGATACAAACTGTGCAGGCCACATGGGCTGTGCTAGGACGAAATATAGAGTCTTACAGCATTTTTATTGGCCTGGAGTAGTCAGGGATGTCAAATTATTTTGTCGTTCGTGCAAGACATGCCAACAAGTGGCTACAAAGGGTGCTTACCATAATGCACCTATACAGGCTGCGGATATTTCGGTCCGACCATTCGAAAAAATGGCCATAGACTTAATAGGTCCACTGTCAGTTCCGTCAGCCAGAGGTCATAGATATGTCCTCACCTGTATTGATATGTGCACCAGGTGGCCAGAGGCAATACCTCTTAAACATATTGCTACCACCGATGTGGCTGATGCACTGTTCCTCATTTTTACGAGAGTGGGGTTCCCTGACAATATTTTATCAGATAGGGGAACACAGTTTGTGTCAGATGTCATGTCGCATGTCATGAAACTATGTAATATTGATAGATCTCTTAGCTCTGTTTATCATCCTATGTCCAATGGCATGGTAGAACGTTTAAATAAAACGCTGAAACAACTACTGCGAAAAGTGACCATGACGTATCCACAAGACTGGGATAGAGTGCTCCCAGCAGGGCTGTTTGCTTATCGGGAAGTCCCAAACGAACACACTGGGTTCTCGCCGTTTGAGCTCATGTATGGTGCTCCACCACGAGGACCCATGTCGATAATAAAACAATTACTTACAGGTTCGGAGATGACTCAGGAATGCCAGTCATCCTATGAGTATGTGGTGAATCTACGAAAGACACTTATAGACGCTTGGAAAATAGCGACTGATTCATCTGAAAAGGCAAAAGAAAAAGCTAGATCTCTTCAAAACCGTTGGAAAAAGTTAAGGAAATTACTTCCTGGAGACAAAGCTTACGTCCTGCTACCAACGAGAGAGAATAGCCTTCTCATTTCGTGGAGTGGTCCATATGAAATTATTTCAAAATTGACAGATGTTGATTACATTCTTGACGTGAAAGGCAAGAATAAAACCTTTCACATCAACATGCTCAAACAATTCCATGATAGACCTGAATATCTCAAACCGATCTTAGATGCGGTTAATGAAGTAATAAATGATCATCCTTCATCTTACTCTTCATTGTCAGTGATTCAAGAAGAACCCACTTCTTTTCATGATGTACCGTTGTAACTTCCTGTCATGTCTCTTTACCCGACAGAATCATGGGTAAATGTATCTATTTGTCCGGATCTATCCAGCGAACAACAATCTCAAATTCTTTCTATTCTAGAGTCATATCAGCAAGTTCTGTCTAATATTCCAGGCCGAACGTCCATAATCGCTCACGATATTAGACTCACAGATCACAAACCTATTAAATTAAAGCCTTACCCTATCCCTATCCACTTTCAGGATCAGGTTGAAAAAGAATTAGGTCAAATGTTACAGCTTAACATTATTGCACCATCAGAGTCTGCTTATTCTTTCCCAATGGATATAATCAAGAAGAAGGATAATAATATCAGATTATGCATGGATTTTCGTAAACTCAATTCCATAACGGAGTCTGACGCAGAGCCAATGCCAATTCTTGACGAATTGCTGTCAAAACTTTCTAAAGCAACCTACTTTAGCAAATTTGATTTAGCCAAGGGATATTGGCAAATACCTCTCACGGAAAAAAGCAAAACCTTTCACTGCTTTCGCTACTCCTAAGGGCCTCTTTCAGTGGAATTTCATGTGCTTTGGCTTGGTAAACGCACCAGCGACTTTCGTTCGGATGATGAGGAAACTATTTTCTCATAGGTCTGATATCATCTCCTATATAGATGACATTTGTTTGTTCCACAACTCTTGGGACGAACATGTTTCTGGATTGAAATCTCTTCTCGAAATTCTTCGCTCTAATAATCTGACAGCGAATCCTTCGAAAGTTCACATAGGTTTCAAAGAAATTTCTTTCCTAGGTCACAGAGTAGGCCATGGATTTCTGAAAACTGAGGATAAAACTATCTCGAAGATTCTTAACCTATCAATTCCTAAGACTAAGAAGCAGGTGCGGAGTCTTCTCGGCCTTATACAGTTCTATAATAAATTTATGCCTCATTTATCTTCAGTTACGTCAGTCCTGTCTGAGTTAACTACGAAAGGCTCCCCTAATAGAATGGTCTGGACGGAGGCCTGCAACATAGCTCTAGTCCATTTAAAGCATTACTTTTCATGTGCACCAATTTTAAAACTCCCTGATCCTCATCTCCCATTTATTCTCAGGACAGACGCCTCGATGTACGGTATTGGTGGCTCCTTGATGCAAGAAGTAGATGGAATGCTTCATCCAGTGATGTATGTGTCGAGGAAGCTCACAAAGACAGAAACCAGATATCCAATTATTGAGCGCGAGCTTCTCGCGATCATATGGGCTGACACAAAGCTTCAGCGTTACCTTCTTGGTTCTCGTTTCATCATTGAGACAGACCAGAAGGCCCTGTCGTTCCTTCAAAAGTCCAACATGAAAAACGCACGAGTCGCACGTTATGCAATTAATTTACAAATATATGACTATATCATTCGACCTATTGAGGGCAAGTCCAATGTGCTTGCAGACGTTCTGTCTAGATGCACACAGACAGAAATGCCCGATTCTCAAGAATCTGACATTGCTGCGACCCATTGACCAAGGTACAGTGCTGATCATCTACAAATACCTCGCTAACTTAAAAGAACTACCCTGACTATATCCATAACCAGATACAGATTACCATTGTTATCAAGAGAAACAACTCAAGTCATTTGAAGTCATGATAACAGACTTTTTATGTGAATACATTCAAATCGTTTGACACTACATCAAGATCCATGAACAGTACACAGAATCTGATTTCCAGACAGTCATGACGTATGCGGTAAATGAACCAAATCAACCAGTATCGCAGATAAACAGTATAAGGCTCTTTGTCATATCTTAATGGCAATCCTTCACAAAATGACTGGGATGCAGAACTTTATAAAGATCATATTTCCTATCCCAGCAACCGAACTTCAAAATATTGGAGCTCAGAGACTGTGAAACTCAAGAAGCAACATATGATAAGAAATCTCACACAAGAAACAATCGATTCGATACGCCTAAGGAGAACTTCGACATTTGAACATTCTTTTGTGTTATTACTTAAACCAGTTATGTGACTCTAAAGTGCTAAAATTGCAAATAGTAAGCTTTCACACTAATGAAAGAAGAACATATCATTGAAGACACTCAGTAACTATAGTTAATTAGTTTTACACAATGCTACAGACAGCACACACACACATTCATGTGGACATTTACATTAACGTAATTATTATACTTACTTAATACTATTTAATTAGTTAGATCTTTCATTTCATTCATCTTTTAATTAAATGCATTCAGATATTTCATTTTCCAAAACTTCACCATTTCACTATCATATTTCTTCACATTTTCATTGATTTTTCTCATTTTTCCATGGTGCTGACTACATTCCATAGACTGTTGCTCAGGTATGACATAGACTGGACGGTAACTTCTCGCATTTTCTAAAAATGACTTCCTATATGGAAAACTTTCAGTTTTCGCTGGGGGGCGGGGTAAAAGTGTTACCTATCACTTTGCTCACAGGCTGGTAATTCATCGCTGTGCGCAATGAAGCAGAACGCGAATACGCTTCGATTGTAAAAGCGTGCGAGTTGTGGAATGGGTGTGACACAGGTATTTAGTGTATGACGTGGACAGGGTCTTCTGCGGGGGGAACGAGGGTGATCGTTAGCACAGTTGTGTCTGGCTGGTGTTTTCGAAGTGTATGGATTTTTATGTGAGAGCGACAGACCAGTGTTTATTGTTATACAATATTTCAGAGTCAGGATAATTGACTCAGTTCATTAAGAATGTGTGCCTGATCGTGTGTGGCTTAAGGAGATGGACAGTAAGTGATTTGAATCAATACGGATTTGTAAAGTATGAAGGCGTTGTAGACGATACATAGACATTCTGACTTTAAACCGGCACAACGACATTATTGCTTATGGATGCTACTGATCACATTTGTATTACTGGTGTAACGTCATATCATCATATGCTCTCAAAAGAAGTGAAGTACACTTATGTTGTATTGTGACATATTAAATGGGATAAAACGTACAACAAGCTGTTGATCAAGATTATTCAAGTTGGCCATTCCGTACGTTACTGTTGAGACTGTTGTCTATTATATCAAAATATCTTACAAGACCAGTGCAGCACATTAATATACTCGTTACCCAATAGCCTTCAATAAGTATAAGGTAACAATAACATTATAAAAAAAGATCGTGACTTTTCGGTCACTCTGTACATCTTAGAACAAAAAAACAAATCCACAAATAGTGATACGTCTTACTGGGAGAAAGGACAAGAAAAAAACCTACGTTGCGGCCGCAAGGCCTTCGTCTGGGACAGACAAACGAAAAACAGAAGGGAAAGAAAGGGAAAATTAATTAGAGAACATAAAACTATAAAAATAAGAGAAAACAATCCCTGATGTGTGTCACATGTTGGAAATAAAATGTCTTAAAGAGTGTTGCGTTTTGTATTTATTATCATAAACAGTGTCTTTTCTCTGTGTATTTTTACACACTGTGACCTCTCATCAAATATTTTCATTTTCTCTTGCATCTGATAACTTTTATGAGGCTGTGACAGAGATAGTATGATCAATAGATTTCAGATATCTATTCTTTATTCTACACTTGTCTTTACCTTTCTTTCGCTCCTTTACCTTTCTTTCGCATACGCTAGATTGTTAGCAATTCAAACCTTTGTCATTTCCTTTCTAATTTAGCAACGCATTTTATTGCAGTTAGCTAAGTTCTTTGATGAGAGATCGAATCGTGTTAATTCGTTCTCGACAGGGATAATAAGGAAGACCATTGTCAATCACTTTTCCCTGATCTGTTCGCCTATAAGTTAATTATTCACGGTGAAAGATTTGAGATCTAAGACGAGCTCGCTCATATTGCGTTTATGACCATAGTCTGCCGGCAGAATAGTGTGAATTCTCGAGCGAAGAAAATCTCGCACGGTCTTGTAAATCATGTTACACAAGATCTAAGAGAGACGTTCCCTCGATTTGCCTGAGTCTGGTGTCGGTTTCAGTGTGAAGAATTCGTTTGATTCGCAGAAGGAACAAGGAAATATATAAATCTGGACGTAGGTGCTAAATGTATTAAGTCTGGGCTATCTCTTTGATTTCTAATATCTAAACCCCAGTAGTTTAGAGTCATTCATTCAGTACTGCCACAGCTTTAGAGAGACAGCTAGCGCGAGTTCTTAAATCACTGTAATAGTAGAGTCTTAGTTTTTCGTTGAGAAAATCTTAGAAGTTTGTGTGAAGGTAAAAGTAACTATAGTGACTAGTATTGTCGAGTGTGTGTGTTAGTTCGATTTATATTTCACTAAAGTTTCGGTGCCGAAGTGTTTTACTAGAATATGTCCGTCATTAGATATTCTCTAAGTTAACTGTGTTACAGTGGATAGTGGAATAATAATAATTTCTAGCTAAACTATAATATAAATTTTATTACTGCTAGTAACCAGTCAGAGAATAGTTTAACCATCTAAGTAAATGCACTGATTCATCATGAGTGTTGACGAGATATGTATTTATTTCTAATTCATGATGATTGATTTTTTAATGACTAGAATTTATTTCACTGGAGTTTTAAACGATGAGACAAGCTCTAAGCGTATAGTTTCTGATTTAAGTTAAATAACCGAAGTGTATACTATATTTTTACGTGAGGTAGGATAGGATTGAATTCTGTTATGGTTAAGTATTTTGTACTTTTCACTTCCTTATACAGTATTTGGGTCACCCAAAACCTACCAGCGGTTTCTGTTTATGTATAGCAGAGAATAACTAGAGGAAAAGAACCATTTTTCTGAAATTTATATTGTAACTGGCATTGAGTTCCAGAGTTCTTTTCCAATAATCTATGTTTTACAGTCGGCCCGTGGTGGCGACTAAATCAAACATTTAACATAATCAAACCTGTGACATTACTTGTATAACAAACACTGTGTTGAGAAGAAGATAAATCCTGAACAGAGTTATTTACCTGCAACTCGAGGTAACGATCGATTATTTCAAGCTACTGTACCCTTGTGAACATTAGACATCTTAATTATTTTACTACCTGGACAAAAATTGAAGTGAAATTTATCAGCATCCTACGTACCGTAGTGAAGGGAGCGTTTCCCAAGATTTGAATTTATTAGCCTTGGAGAAGCTGGGGCTTGTTTTGCCAAAACACAACCTTGGATGGGCTGTATGTTCCTTAAACAATTGTTCCAGATGTGGTGAAAGTGCCTATTAGGTAAGAACGCATGTCTTTGTGATCACAAGTGTGTCAGAGCGAGAAAATGCAGGGATGATATAATTCTTTGATTTCTTAATCCATATATCCATTTATTGTTTTTTCTTCTTAAAGATTACATATGCTATCTATTTCAGAGTAGATTACAGGAAAAACCTCTGTTATTTACAGTAGAAAGAAATCCTAGACCATAGTGTATAAATCTGTGACTCTTTGGGGCTAATAACTTCTCTTATAACGGGATCTTGGTTCAACAGAGGGGGAAAGGATTACACCTATGGGTCAATTCTGTTATTGATTCCTTAACCCATGTTTATTTGTGTATTGATTTGATAGTCTAAATTTATTTACTGTGTTGTGAAATTCTTTATGATAAATAAAATTTACATAAACTTATTCAAGTGTGTCGGTCAGCTCGTCCAAAAATATATATATTCCATTGTTATAGTTTTTCACGTCTGTGCGTCTAACTGTCGTCACTTATGTGTGTGTGTGTATGTGAGTGGGATATATATATATATATATATTACTATATATATGTTCTAATAGACTGTCTGACTAATCTAGATCTGTTGTAGAGATAGGCTGACCGAGAGACGCTTCTCGAGTGTCAGGGACAGACTATTATTTTCCACCATCTCACTCGTGAAAAATCTATTTATATTATTATCTCCCACTGAGCTATCACCTGTTCTATTTCTATTCAGAAGGGACCAATCTATGTCTTAATTCTCCTATCGCAAATCTACGACAGGGACAGAAGAGTCAGATCATCGAAAAAATTCTGTATTGTCAAGCTTTCAGAGTCCTGTGAATTCGACTTCTTTTGGTTGATGTCTTGCATTCATAACCCAATCTATAGCCAGTAAGAAAAGAAACTGTGACAAGAAGCTTCCCTGCCGCACTCCAGTTCTTATCGTTAAGGGCACAGTAAGTTTTCCTTTTTGGGGAATTCTGTGTCACGGATTGCCTCCCCTGCTTTGTAGTGGTCCAACAGTGACCAAAACTCATGAGTATTTAATATTGGCGTCCGAGGTATCTAACTGCGCGCATGATTACTCGTGGCAGAGATATAGATAGAAGGTTAATAATACGTCTACCTGAAGGGAGCGTTCACAAGATATTCCCAGAAGTCACGAACAATGTTGCATTGTGCTGAACAATTGTTAACGCATTATATCTGGTCCGTCGCCTTTTGTGAAGGGTTTCAGCAATGGTTTAGCCTGTTCAAGCCCCCAATTGGTGTAATCCAACGACATCCCTCTTATAAGGTATAGCTCTGTTTAGCGTAAATATAAGTCTAAGTATTTATATCTATAGATTAACTATTCTGGCTCATACGTTTGCTTTCATACATATAACTGAATCAACTATTATTGTTTTGTTTTAAAACAACAGGTAACACATTTAATAGTGAAATAGTCTTTAACAAGTTAAAATAAATATGGAAAGATTAGTGGAATTTTGATAGTTATAAATTTCTCATCATTGAGACGTAGGTGGAAATTTAACTTTATACTTAAAGTTTAACTGGAATTGTACCTTTTTTGCTGGCGCCTTTTAGTTAGCACTTAGCTTGTATGAGTGAGTCCTGCAGCTGTGGTTCATTAATTCTGTGATGACGAAAGCCTTCTCTACACTCTCTTCCACTGTCGGCGGTTAGGTGGATGCTTTTCTCTCACACTAGCTGCGTTAGTACCACAAATCGTCTGATGGCTTGTAACCACGAACTTTAGACAAATAGAAGAAACAAATGCCTGCTGAGTACATTTGTTCGCCGCAAACTAACAGGCCCATTGTCATGCGCTCCACCCACCAATGTTAACCTCTCATCATCATGAGACGTATTCTTTCCAGAACGTTGTCTCCATTACAGCTGCTCTGAACGCATCCCGATTCTGGGCAAGTCGACCTGCATCAGCCAAAGACAAGTTCAGACTCTCTGTGATGTCCTGGGTCCACCGTCGTCTAGGTCGACCCCTTCCCCTTTTTCCAGGGACCATGCCTTCCATCACAGTTTTTTCCAGACTATTATGTCTTTTTATATGACCGAAAAATTTCAGCTTCCTTATTGCGATGGTATTTAGGAGCCAATGTTCCTGTACGTTTAGTGAGTGCAGTACTTCTCTGTTGGTCTTTTTTTCTGTCCAGGGTATTCTCAACATCCTTCTGTAGCATTTCATTTCGAATGATGTAATCTTTTTTGCAACTGTTTTATTGAGTGTCCAAGTCTCGCAGCCGTATGTTGCTACTGGGAATATACATGCTCTGATCAGTTGTAACTTTGTTTCTTTGCTTGTGCCTTGCCATAGGTTTTCCATCTGTATTAGTTTATGTGAAGCAATTGCAAGTCTTCTTTTAATTTCTACTGCACAGTCGCCAGAGCTGTTGATGATTGATCCTAAGTATTCGAATTCATTAACACTTTCCAGTTCTTCTTTATCAATTTCAATTTCTGGTTTGGTCTTTACTTTGTCTGTTGTCAATACTTTGGTCTTCTTGGTGTTTAGGTATAGATTCTGGGCCTCGCTGTGTTTTTTGGTGGACAGAATTAATTGTTCAAGTCCTTCTGGGTTGGTCGATAGGAGGACTGTGTCGTCAGCATATCTGATTTCCGGGATCTGGTACCCGCCGATGTTAAATGAGTCAAACTCTGTGTAGGGACCAAAAGATGCAGCAATAGAGAATGCAGTCAGCGACCCATAGCTTGACTGCTTGCATCAGGGTCAGCGAACCAGAGCTGACCAAGACCGTACTGCACCTCCACGTGGTGGTCCTGGAAACAGTCTGCAGCAGTGCAGTCTGGCGGAGCGAGTACGGATCGCAATGGGAAGCCAAACCCGGTCCCTAAAAAATGCCGTGCTGAAGTCGGATGTGTCGACCGAAAGGTGCAGATATCACAGCTACGGCGTAAACAGACACAACGCAACCACTGTCCTTTTCAGGGCGAACGAGGAAGAAGAAGAAGAAACTCTGTGTGTTCTTGATCATCTCTTACGTTTCTCATGATATTCTCGGCATAAATGTTAAACAGGTAAGGGGAAAGGGTACAGCCTTGTCTTACTCCTTTGTTAACCTCTCAGAAGTGTTAAATTCCCGAGCACACAGTGTAACTTAGGGAATATGATGAAATTCACCCATATCCTTCTGGGAGTTAACTAGGAAATTGCGTCTGCAGTGCATGAACAATGATTTGCCTGAATTACAATTTAAAAAGGTACACAATTCTCACAAGATAATATGTTACACCTTAGGCACATGTGATGTATTCATCACTCATCACTGCTCCAGTCGGAGTCTGGGGTCGCTCTGCTGTCGGATTTCCCGTACGACTAGTCAGAAACAATCACCAGCTCTTGCTATAGTGGTTCATGAATATACTATTTTCATATGTTGAGGTTGCCAGCGTCATATATAACCATTAGCAAGAAAACATGTTAAATTCACGTTTGTAATAGAAATGTTTACACTTACCCCGAATAATCGGTATACACAATCTCCTGCACAAATTAGAATGGACACATTAGGTGCTGTTCGAACCACTTTGGTCTGGGAAATTAGAGTTAATTCCTCTGACGGCGGGTGTCTCTGCGAAATCACTACCTGGGAAAACTTGAGTTAAAGTCCTCTTATGACTGGTGAATCTGATTCCTAGGTTTCCAGTCTTGTTATATTAAAGTCCTGGCCCCTTAAGTTTTTACAGTCTATGTATGTAAATATGCGGGTTTACTCTTCAGTTTTCAGAGTTGCCCAAATACGTTTAACTGTCACTTATAAGTATAAAATACTAAGTCCAATATCTCACTGGCTTCTTGGGAGTTGTTCGCTGTACAATGCGATCTCTCTGTGTGTTCTGTGTCTGGGATTTCACTACATTATATTGTAGTTTCCAGTTCAAATCCAGCTGGGTTTCTGCTGACTGTTCCAATCAAATTCATTGTAGATTCTGGCGAAACAATCGCTCTCTAACACTAGAGGGGTCGGTTTGTTTATCATTACTCATCCCACGCGTATTTGAAAAATATTAAATTTAATATACACGCGTGGCCTCTTACAACAGTGATGTCATATCGTTACATAAGACTTCCGGCCGCACCTCTGTCCATCCAAATATTGTGACCCTGTGTTTCTGACGTAATGACTCGGGGATGGTCGCTAGTCACCTGTGTTTCGCCAGACAAACAAATCTGGTTCTATCCAGCACTCCTGCCCAACACAGCTTGGATAAACAAGCACCGTCGCTTGTAAAGATGGTCAGACAGATTATGCGATAAAATATTGTCACTGACCGTCTTATTAATAACCTGGCGTAATTTAACACGTCTTCGTGAAGCGTGAATGCGACACAATAAGATAAGAATTACTCCCGTAGCAAATACTGCCATAGGGGAATGGCGTGTTAGAGATTTTCCCCATGCTATGTCCAGCATAAAGAGTAAAATGTATGAAAGGGCAAAATGAAATGCCAAATAACAAGTGAATAATGAATAAATATGAAGAAAAGAAGTTTACTGCTGGAGGTCTGAAGTTGTGAGAGATCACATAAAAAAGACAGGGACAGACATTTCGTCACATTCTGCATATTTTGTATTATGTCTGGATTGTCGCTATCTGGTCTGTACAGGATCTGTCTTGTCGAAAACCTGCCTGTTCTTCTCTCAACCGTCTGTTCATGGTCTCTTTTAATGCCTTAAAAGTGACCCTGTTTCATTTTCTTGGCATTGTTGAGTTCTGCAATTAGTGCACTCTTGGAAATTTACCAACATTATTTTTAAATTCACCAGATATATTTCATCTCTCTCTCTCTCTCTCTCTCTCTCTCTCTCTCTCTCTCTCTCTCTCTCTCTCTCTCTCTCTCTCTGTGACTTCGCCAAGTTGTGTGTAATATGGCATTTATATTATTATGCAGTATTATTATATTAATAATGTTATACAATATTATTATTGTACATTATTACAAAATATAATGTAAAGGTATCGATATCTACTTTGATGGCATCTGCTGGAATGCCATCTGGGTCAGTAACCTTTGCATCTTTTAGAAGCGTTATCATCATCATCTCCTTTTTAATTCCTTACAGAGCATAGAACCACCACCCAGCGGCGTCACTAGAGGGGTGCGGACCGCACCGGGTGACACCATCAGAGGAAGTGACACCAAAATGACTGTCTTTAAACTTTTTGTGCAGTGTTTCAGCAGAAATTTATTATTTTTTATAAAAAATATCCCTGTAGTTACTTAAAACCACAATTTGTGGTTATAATTTACGTGGTTACGATTTACGAGTAACATTAGTACAAAAAGCATTACTAAGGATTCTGTATGGTCTGGTACGGGAGGAAGTCCATGGGGGTGACACCATGAGTTACCGCACCCTAATGACGCCACTGCCATCACCGCATATTGCCCCTTTGAGGAAACCTACAGCAAACCACAACCTCTTGCAGCAATGAATTGTGTATCTGTTTGTTTTACTTGATGAAGTTGTTTGTCCTGTGTACAACCTTAGATTAGTCACCTTTTACAAAATGACTGAAGGAGAAATAGTTCGATTCTTTCTCTATGTCATGAGAGATCCCGAGGAAACTTTCTGCCTTTCTTTGTTGACTCCTTTTTTTTGGAATTTTTTTTTTTTTTAATGCTCTTAATTTGCAACTTCTTTACTGTCAGCTGAATGTCTCGTGGATAATGTGGAACTGGTGTAGTTAAAAGTTACTCGGGGTAAAGTTACCAACGTTCACACCTCGTAGCGTTTACGACTCAGTCTACCCAGCTGTAAATGAGTACCTGACTTGTTCTTGATTTACGGAAGGCAAAATCTGCGAGGGCGTAACTCAGTGTTTCTCAACCTTTTTTTGTTCACGGCACCCTTTTAAATTTTCATAAAATTTGCGACACACCTATCTGACCAGCGCATGAATACACAATTACGGTGATTTAAACTAAATTAAATACACTAATTTGTGGGTACTTCAGAATCTAGAAAACTCTCAATTAGATATTCTTTTAATTGTTTAAAATGATTTTGAAGTAGGCCTAAATCTATTTTTGTTCAAAGCAGTTAATACCTCCAACTGTTATTGAATGAATTCAACCTGTAAGATCAGTTTTACATTACATGATCACTAAAAATATACTTCATGTAGCAAATTTACAAAATGTTGCGGCACACTCTCATAGGTGCCGTGGCACACCGCTTGAGAAACACTGGCGTAACTAAACACCCCACCTCATAAAGCTGACTTAGTATAGTGAAGGGACCCAAAGATGCAGCACTAGAGAATGCAGTCAGCGACCCATAGCGTGACTGCTGGCGTCAGGGTCAGCGAACCAGAGCTGACCAAGACCCTACTCCACCTCCACGTGGTGGTCCTGGAAACAGGCTGCATCACTGCAGTCTGGCTGAGAGAGTAGGGATCGAAGAGGGAAGGCAAACCCGGTCCCAAAAAATGCCGTGCTGAAGTCGGATGTATCGGCCGAAAGGGGCAGATATCGCAGCTCCGGTGTAAACAAACACGACGCAACCAACGTCCGTTTCAGGACGAACGAGGAGGAAGAAGAAGTGTAGTGAAGAATCTAAACACTTCGTTCCTCTACGGCAATATCTGATATGTCATGACCTTTGTCTTGTTACCAGACAAATGGTTTGGAGATCTACAAATAAAAAGTACAAATATGAAATGACTTCGTGTATACACTGTAGGTTGTCTCTTTCTTCATCGTTTTTGGTATTTGACCGCTGACTGACAATGCAATCAGTGACCATCACGCTTGGTGGCGTCTTGTAGGGCAGCAACAAACTGTCTCTACTTTACTTGTTCAACAGCCAGCCTTCATGTGCTGCCCCAGCTTTGGTTCATGCTTAACATTTCAGCCTCCACAGTTTGCCGTCACGTGACTTTTTGCCACCCTTGTTTTCACTCTCCATCTGTAGTCCATAGCATGGCAGTTCTGGTGATGGTGTCAGGATCTCTTCTGAGCATGTGGCCAACCCAACTGTCAGATAAATAGAAATCCCACAATTCCTTGCAATAAAAAACGTATTAGACTACAACTATGTCGTAGATTTTTGATAGGAGAATTAAGACTTGGGTTGGTCCCTTCTGATTAGATTTGAATAAGTGATAGTCACAGTGAGTGATAGTAATAGCAATAGATTTCCACGAGTGAGATGGTAGACTGTGATAGAGGCTGTCTCTGAAATCGAGAAATCTTCTCTCTTTCACCTATCTTCTACGACAGATTTAGAGGAGTCAGACAGTCTAAACACACATATATATTACATATATATTTCTATCCACTCACGTGCACGCACATACAAGATGACAGTTAGACGTACAGAGGTGGGAAACCTATAACAAATGATTAAATAGATATTTTGGAACGAGCTGACCAACGCGCTGATTAATTTCAAAAAAGAAATTTTAATTATCATCTAAAATTTCATCACAACACATAGAAATTACATCAAAGCATATACAAATAGTCATACAGTCAATACAAATGTTACAAAAAAATGATAGACCCACAGTATGATCTTATCCCTCAAGGTATGCCCACAGTCCTGTTAGAAGAAAGTGATAGCCCAAGGAATCAAGGATACATCTGATTAGGTCTAATATTTCCCCCGTTTTTTCCAAGGTATGGACAGACTGGATATCTCTGCTCTATTCTAAGGGAATTATGGTTAGCAATACTTGCATAAAGAAAGTTAAGACAGCAAAATAGGTGCCAAATTACAACAATAAAGAAAACACTCCGTCCTGCATTCACTCTATTCAGTCAGCAGTGATCACGTGCATTTGTTCATACTCACAGCTTTGATAGCCACTTCTGGAAACACAATTTTTAGGACATTCACATACAGAATCGTCAAAGGCAGTCTTTGACCAAGAAATCCCCAGTTCCAAAAAAGATGGGACGAATTCTCTGCTTCAGGGAACGATTCCTTTGTGTTCTTATTTTTTCGGATGCTGTTTAGGTCACATTAAAATTGTCCAGGCACGAACATTAACAACGAGCACAGTGTCAATTACTTAGGTTTCCAGAATTGAGGAATGTCAGATCGGTGTCTACTTTCAGGAAAGGATTATCTTTGGTCACCACACCACTAGTCAAAACTCCGTCGGAATGTTACTGACGTTAATATGTTACTTGCCACATAGGCTAAAAATGTACTTGAGTTGTTTCTCAGGAAGAATTAAATATGGCGCGATAGGCCTGTTACTTCATTTAATCTATAGGGTACTTGTAAAGATTATGCACCAAGGCTTTCAAGGAAAATGTTTTAGTTCTTCACAGATATCACTCATCAGTACTTAACGCTGGCAAAGTTAGGGTTAACCCCTGTATTCACTGAATAAAGGAAAAAACACATATAAAATAATTATACATACTAGGTACTCGTTATAACTTACATTTTTAAACTGCAAGCGTACAGCTTGACTTATCATTTAAAACATCCCGTAAAATAAGTTATATACATAAAATCAATCATCATGAATTAGGAATACTTACGTATCCCGTCAATACTCACTGATGTAGCATTTCAGTTATAAGTTAATTTTAAAATATATTCTCGTCTGAATATTTAGCAGTTAAATTTAATTCCTGATAGCTACCTGGTTTTAAGCTAGAAATTATACTTTATTCTGCTTTCCACTGAAACACGTCACTAGAAAATAATACAGACTATATTTTAATTAATCAGCACAAAAATCTAACTAGGGAAATAAGCGATTTAATGTAGCCGTGTACATAGTTGTTCCTTTGGAAACAGGCTATAAAAACCAGATTAGCATATAAATTTCTACTTTCCTAGAAACAGATTAAATTTTAATTAGGATAGAGTCGCGTTACATGTCAAAATTAGTCACGTGATTTTTACCCAATCGTGAGCTCAGAAAAATTTAGAAGAGACGCGATTTTCCCCAGCAGCCTATTTTAGTTGGAAGGGACGCGTCTAGCTAGTAAGACAAGCAAGTTTGTGCACATAACGCAGTGGTTTACTGCATGAAAGTTTATTCAAGTTGAAGAATTAGAAATTCCAGGGATGATGGCATGTTCTCTTCAAAGTGCATTTTTGTGTATTTAAACTCTATATTCGAAGTCTGTAAGTAGGAACTAATTACTATACAATTATTGACATGTCGAAATCGAATGATTGTTGCAAATTTAGAAAGGAAATAATGGCTGAAAGTTTTCTTTTCAAATGTACATGCAGGATTGATTTGCTTTGATGAAGCAATAACATATCAGGAGGAGATATGGCATCTCAACTTGTTGCCTAGTGACCAGTCCTCTACAAAAGAGCAGAAGTATTAACGAAACATGGAACTCAAGAGAAAATACCAACACCAAGAGTACAACAACAGCAGCAGGAAAACCAACCCGTATATACACAACCATTACAGCCCACCGATTGACATGTCTAAGAAATATTTGCTGACGGGAAGTTACCCTATGCAGCATGAGCCATCACTGTGTCAGAGCTTTGCCCATCAGTTCCCCTCCCCAAGTTTCTCCAACCCACGCCGCCCCTCTGACTCTGACAAGTGGAAAAATCGTTTTCTGACGGGAGGTTATCCCAAACGTAAATCCTTGAGCTTACATCCCATTATTCATGGGACAGATATGAATTATTGTAATCACACCTCTATCAGGATGAATGCAGTGACACACGCGGATGCGGAACGTTACTTTGTCGACGATATGAGGAACTTACATTACCCACGTATACTGAGACGTTACAGTAAGGAATCCGACAGTCCCCTGTATCGCTTCAATAAACATACTAAGAACCACTGGAACAGTCTCAACAGAAGAAATTACCGTATTGCAGTCAGAAACGTAATCAACAATGTCAGGCATCAAAAGATTTGCGAGATAAAGAATCTCCATGCATCTAACAACACATGTATGATCACAACAGAAGATGGTTTCAGGGCACTTATCAAACCACTTCACAGACGTCAGCAAGTCGGTGTTATGAAAACAAATACAACGCTATATACCCCCATTTCAGATAGACTAACCCGAATCATGCACAAACAAGAAGAATTTATGAATGAACCAAAGACGACCTCCGTCGCGACACAGACAGACGCTGACAGATCAGGTCAGGTTTGTGACCCATTGAAAACACACACGCTGTCTCGACAACATTTTACGGCGGGGGGACAGTCGGCCACACAAACACCCCTTAAATCTGTCCCAGTCACTCAGCCTACAACAGAGGAGCTGAGGGCAGAGATAGACGTTATTCTGAGAGATGGTGACTTCAACGTCCTCTCAATAAGGCTGGTGTGTGAATTACTGGAGAACAGGTTTGCTGTTGATTTATCTACACGCCGGGAGGAATTTCGAGAATTGATGAGAATCGCACTTCCACGGTATGAAGACAAGATGATCACTACCCCCACGAGTTTCATTTTCCAGCAGCATCCACTGACACTCTTATTCGGGATGATGGCAATTTTCAACAGCACGAAAGCACTGTTCATCAAAATACAGGCAAGATAATCACACATGAAAGGAATTCCACAGAACCTTCTAATCGACCTGTTCGGAAGGCAAAATTTCGTCACCGGCCCCCAAGTTCCACCTTTGCTAATGAACGAACAGATTCTGACATGGACACACAAGAACCAACAGACCAACTTTTTCACACCGACGAAATATCCAATATTCGCCCTGTTCAAACGTACGGTGAGATGATAACCAACAAGTATGAAAGAGACTCTGGTATGGATTCGCCTGGTCCTGGTTGCACAACTGATACATCATTTGCTGGTGCTTCATTCCCGGAGATTCAAGCAGCTGGCAAACGTACCTGTTTTTCTTCATCAGACGCATCACCCCCTGTCGTTAAATGCATGAAATTGCCACAAAATGAAATCAGACGAAAAATATTGAAGAAACGCTATCGTGTTTCAAAGCCCAGCCGAGAAGTGTTAGCCTCATCTCAACTAGTCAAAAACAACAGTGTGCAAATTACTGCGCCCACTGTAAACGGTGCTAACGTACAGCACAACCAGGTCAGAAGAAAAATCAAGGCGAAACATATACCTGCCTCAAAACTAACAGATGTTCCAGCCATACAAACCCTAACCACAGGGAAACCATCACCGCAATCAAAAGACGTTAAGCCATCACCGCATTCGTCAATGTCCTCAGTGCCCCAACAATCAGCAAATGCAGTGTCGTCGCCTATCACACCCGTCATCACTGCTACTCAGTATGATGCTCGCCTAACCAGTCGAGACATTGCAAAGTTAGAGATGGCAGCACAACTAAAGGACTTATTACTGAAACTTTGATAAAACACGCCCAGGTGTTTTATGTGTTCGCCACTCCGAACACGGTCAACGCATATGTGAAAAAACCTTTTTAACAATGTACTAACTTTCCCAGGTACTCTATTTTCAGTTTTGACAGTTCAAATGACTTGCTTCCAGACTAAGATGTCAAAGCCCCACTGAGAAACTTTTTTCCAGCCTTAAAATACTGATGCCCAGAGAACAATCAAGACCAATCAAGACCAGCACACGGAGGGTTTTCATTAGATACTATAGTTTTGTGAAATAAAAATGACAAAACAATTGATAACACACGGTGTTACGAGTTTACAGACATTATTTAGTTACAGACATTTTCTTAATATTTAGAATGTTATACAACCTTACCTATAACACATGTGTCACACTATTCTGTTGTAACATTCATCTCTACTTTCAAACTGATCATATTCCACGCTCCATTCACCAAACTTCTTGTCCTTGCAGTTCCAGAGTTCTGTAATTTCGCATCTTAGTGCATTTTCATGCAGGCACTTTACACCAGTAGTTTTTTTTCTTACCTCATACTAATATTTCTGTGATCTCATTTATGCTAAACTCCTTGATATCTATCACCTTGATCAATCATACTGTTCCTACTATGACATCTGTTAACAACATATAATTCATACCCAAAACTAGTATTACATGTTATGCTATCTTTCTCCACAGGAATATTTATTTTTCCAATGTACATTGTTATGTTAGACCCAGATGTATATTAGTACTGTCAAGATTTTAAACATTCTCCAAGATTCCATATCCCAACCTTGACTCTCTATAGTAAGATTTTCTTCACTCCACTGTTACAACATCTTTAACTTACTATTTTTCCTTTCCACTATATTGAGACGACATTCTAGACTTGTGATCTTTTCAATCCCAATCATATTCATTCCTTGGAATTGCAATCATGTTGTAATCAGGAGATCCTTGATGTACTCTTTCCTCGCCACTTATTGACAACAGACACTGCTACAATATTCATTCTGTTCTAACCTAAACTATTACTTGCAGCCCTATTGGTTGAGATTTACTATTAGGAATATTGATAGTATCTCTTGTGTTTAGTGAATTGATTTTTATCATTCTTTCGTACTTGTGATACAAACAGAAAAGAAATCACAAGAAAAGAAAATGAAATGTAAAAAGAAAAAAAGAAAATGAAATGTAAAACAAGAAAAGAGAAAAGAAATCACAAGAAAAAAAGAAAAGAAATCACAAGAAAACAGAAAAGAAATGGAAAAAAGAAATGAAAAAGAAAAAAAATATGAAAAGAGACAAAACATAACAAAAAAATGAGAAGAGAAAAACAATTGGAATGTTTTTTATAAGATGTATTATATGTTTATATGCCACCCTCACACATTTTGATGATGATAAGCCAATATTGTAAAACATTGACTGCCCTGAGGTTAGCAGCCGACATAAAAGAAAAGAAAAAGAGAAAATAAATCACCATTTCAGAGTGAGAAATTAGTTTTTACTCCTACTGCCCATTACCAGTCATACCCCCACCAGCATGATCTCTGATACTCCAGCAGTATTTTGTTGATACTGCCTATGACAAGTACCCCAATGACATTTGCGCATGCTGATTTTTTTGCAAATGAAAAATCCTTTGAGAGCATTAGTATATGCTAACCCCAGATTGAACACATTACACCTATTTGTTGATGATGCCTTTGCCCATGTTAAAGAAATAGCATTTGCACATGCTGACTTAGCAAATGAAATACCGCTCTACAGCATTTGTATATGCTGAACCCACATTGAACACCCATTACCGGATAATAGCCACTGACTGGCACATGAGAGAATGAAGCAACTGTTTAATGATGATGAAGATGCCATTTTATATTATGGTGAAACTTTATGTTGTCACAGCTGAGATATTGTTGTAATGTTTATGCACAAGATCCCCCACATTAACATTGGAGGAGCAATAATTTTAGTCTTTCGTGGTTACGAGATAAGACAAGGATATAATAGAATATTCAATGAATACCATGGACATGGAACAAATCAGAGCAGATGATTACTGCACATATGAGGACCATATTTGAAGTCATTATTGAAGGATTATCAGTAGACAGGAGACAAATAGATTATGATAATCCCATGGAACCACAGGTACTAAGGACGTAAAATGGAGATTTAAATAATGGAGAAAAAAAAATAATGACTGAATAATTACTACGCCCAGAGGTAGGAGAAATAGAGATACATCCGCATTTTTGGAGAAGATATCTCTTTGATTTTTGCTCATTGCCTTTGTAATATGAACATTGTTGTATAACAAATGACTATTCCTTATCACGAATTACAGAATGTTGTAAGATAGGTGAAATAAATTGACAATGTACTATACTCATAACATACCCAGCATTACAAGAGAAAAATACATGATTGATGAAATTGGACGTACTGAGATCTGCTCACCCCGAGGATATTGAAAAAAAAAATAATAATGTTATCCCAAGGACAGACATGTCACAGATATATCATGGAGATATTATGACATAAGAAAAGAATACCTAGATTGGAAATGCAGCAAACTTTGTCAAGGACACCATTAAATAGACCCCCGCCCCACACTTAAGATAACTGACGGACGAGATTTTTGAATTATAAGTACCATAAGTCACCCATCTGGCTGTAGTCAGCGGATGTTACAGGCACCACATAACTCTGACTAACCCTCGACCAGCGAAGGCAGAGTTGGTGTCGAAATTTTGCACATATGTAAAAAGACATGTTTTTGTTCATGTTTTGGTAAAGTCTAGACATTTGTGTTAATGGTTCCATAAATGATTAGTTGATATATTGTTGATAAATATTCACAGATATAGTACATGGACAATTAATAAGGATGTATTTCCAGTACAGAATAAGAGGAATAGGAAGGATCCACATTTTAAATATTGGAGCACCATGAGAGATGAATTGGACTTATAGAGAAAATGGAAATGGTACATGATAATAATCTCTTCTTATATTAATATTCTCATACCAAATACTTCCACTGTTATATTCTACCGTGTTGGACACAGTTAACAATCTAGGTCGAGGACTATCAAGCAATGCGAGAATACATAAGCCACGCCCACACAGGGCTCTCATAACACGTGAACTCCATGGGTTTCATTCCGTTAAATAAACTGGCCCACCAGACTGTAGAGATCTTAATTTGTTACAGATGGGTTTATTAAATATTATAACTGATGACTGGTCTTAGAGATTGATTAAATGGTGATGGGTGTTTCTTTAATGGTTAAACTGTTCATACGCCCACACAGAGCAGAACATAATTCTTATATCACGCGAATGTCAAAATATCAAATTCTGTACTACTAACATACCACTGCTACACACGAGATACTGTTAGTGAATTCAATCTGTTTGTTGACCTAAATTTCCGCCACCCAGGCTATTTATGGTCATGCGTGACTACCGTCACGCCTACTGTTCTCCTACCGTGTTAAATGTTGTAGTGAGTGTGCGTGGGTGCATTCACACGCCACAGATACGCACGTACAAGTCGTGGAACTGCAGGTGATATATAACATAATTTATTGTCACAATACGTTCATGAAATACACAGTCAAACATAACTCACAACAAGAAAGTACTATAGTCACATCTCCACTTCTCATAATCATTAGCGCTCTACAACATCAACACTAGATCCTCTCAGCAACGGTCGGCATCACCGTGCTAATGTAATAAATAATTTCCTCCTCAAATATGCTTCATCAAAGACGCTCTCAACCTTGGCGCTTTAATTTAGATATGGATCCTCTCAATAATAACAATTGCCTCCTCAAATATGCTTCATCAAAGACGCTCTCAACCTTGGCGCTTTAATTTAGATATGGATCCTTTTCAATAATAACAATGGCCTCCTCAAATATGCTTCATCAAAGACGCTCTCAACATGGCGCTTTAATTTAGATATGGATCCTCTCAATAATAACAATTGCCTCCTCAAATATGCTTCATCAAAGACGCTCTCAACATGGCGCTTTAATTTAGATATGGATCCTCTCAGCAACGGTCATCCTCGCCGTGCTGACAATAATAAATGGCCTCAAACGATGCTTCTAACATCAGCATTATAATAAATAGACAATGGATCCTTTTCCCAGCAATGGTTATCCTCGCCGTGCTGACAATAATAAATGGCCTCAAACGATGCTTCTAACATCAGTATTATAATAAATAGACAATGGATCCTTTTCCCAGCAACGGTTATCCTCGCCGTGCTGACAATAATAAATGGCCTCAAACGATGCTTCTAACATCAATAGTGAATACTCGCGGCAATTTCTCGCAAGACTGCACTCCCTGGCAGTTTGCAGTAATCTCGCCTTCACTCATCTTGACATTTATATAGTCAAACATAAGTCCTGGATCCTTACCTCTTCAAAAATACTCACAAACACAATTCTCCAATAAACTCAGAAATTATAGGCCTACACAAATAATGGCCTTTATCTTTTGCACTGCGCAGGCATACTCAAAACACACACTGTAGGACCGACCTCTCCCGTCGGTACCCAAAAACAGAATGCCCTTAGTTCACACACTAGACCCGCCAAAAAAGACACGAGACTCGGTTGTTTAAAAAACACAACTCAGTCTCGATAATTGCATGGGCTAGTCACACGAGTTTACTCACAGCTCAAGACAGTTCAGAGAAAAAAAAAAACATCTCCGCGATTTGAACTGACCAGTGTTCGCCACTTGGAAACTTCTCGATCACACGAGGGAATTCCCCTAATACATTTTTAACTTAACATCAGCTTAACCAAGCAACGTAACCCGTAATCGAATCTATTTGCTTAACATTTTCAAGATCACTTCCCTTTGATAATATTTACTCTGTATCAGTTGCCACACCGCCCGGGAAAAAAAATGATTTATCATTTTTTTGTTGAAAATTTAAGTCCCAAAAATTTAGAGATAAATGAAATTATATTATATGGCTACCAAAAATATGTACCTATAACAAAAAATGTACCTATCAAAAAATGTACATCCACCCGAAATATCAGCAATAAATGTAATATTACAACTAAAACATCAAACATAATCAATCAAATATCCCAGTGAATGTTACCGATGTAAATTACAACAAAAGCATCAATCATAATACAAGCATACCAA
Organism: Oreohelix idahoensis; assembly: GCA_024509875.1. NCBI lineage: Eukaryota > Metazoa > Mollusca > Gastropoda > Stylommatophora > Oreohelicidae > Oreohelix > Oreohelix idahoensis. The sequence goes on along the minus strand of JAMPIV010009434.1, from coordinate 67,420 downwards.
AATTAATCTTAATAGAACACTAAGCTAAGTACATTTAGTACAAGTAACAACCAATAGAAAGTGAAAGAACAAGATCAAACAACAGAAGAATGATCTGTAGTAAAGGAAAGTAAGAAATCGGAAAATGAGAAACAATTAACAATACCACATAATAATCAATAAGTAAAACGATTTCATGAAAAATAAATACAAATTTATCAAAATACAGTTACATTATACTAAGTTATATAATTCACTCAAGAATACAACGAATGAAAGTATAAGTATTGAAAGAAGAAGAAGTATACAAGTAGAACGAAAAGAAACGAAGATGTGGTACAGAAATATAAACAAGATATGAACACATATCGGAAAGACAACAAAAAGATAGAATGAAATGAAGGATAGTCAACAAAGACGAATGGAAAGCAAAGGTATGAACGCATAGAAAGTCAATAACAATACATACTAATCTTACCAAAAAATTAAATACAAACATGATTACAAGGCACAAAACAAAATGTCAAAGTATATCCATACTAACACCACAAAAAGAATAATTCATAACTAAACAAAGTCTAATAAGTAATTTAACTAGGTTACAAAAATTATACTTAATTGAAAATAAATTATAAACCTTACACAAACAAATAATAGCATTTGTGTTACGCACGGATCATTATTATTTTTCGTTTGTATAAACATTTTTCGTATGTATGATCATTTTTTGACTGAAATGTATATTATATATATTTACAGTCAAAGGGACAGAACCCGAAATATTGATACTGCTATTTTTTAGGAGTTTACCTCCTCTTGTATAGAGACACGTTCGGTCTATAATTTCTTGAACGAAGCGTGACCACATCTCCTTATTTGGTAGTACCAGTCAACTATGGTAGATGTCTGAAAACCTGTCTTAACGCTTCTTTTCATGACCATAAAAGGCGCGACTGTGTAAGACTTTTATCTCGAATGTTCTTAGAATCGTCTTATTGTGAACGGCGACTCAGAGATTGTCGTTCTGCGCATGTCTCGACTTGGTTTTCGTAGCGTTGTTCCGGCCAGCTCGGGGAGTTTAGAAATGGGCTAAGTAGCGAGCAGACGCGACCTGCGTCTTGTGATTTTCTGAGGGAAATACATTGTCTTTGTGAGTTAGTTAGCTAACTAGACTATTTCCCAGTATTATTCAAGCCTGCCTGGAGGCATATGTTCATGGTTGATTTTCCGAAATAAGGTAAATCCTCTTGTATCGAACTTTATGCTATCATCTAGAGGTTCGTCATTTTGTCGCCTTTTTGCTCGCCTGTGTGATTCAAAATGGAGAGGTACTTTGACTAGGATTAAGTCACCGGTATCTTTATACCTGAACTAGTTATATATATATGGGTCGCTCTAGACCAACAAGACTATTGTCTGTGTTCCAGGATTCGTTATATCAGAGATCACGTCCAAGTCAGATGGTTAGACTTAGAAACATTATAAAGGTCGAGCTGACCTGTAATCCATGTATGCTATTCACGTGCAGACAGTAAAAAACATTCATAGACTGATTGTATACATCTGATCTGCTAGCATCAGAAAGGGAAATATTTATTATTGTCTATGAACAAATGATCTGCAGCTGACACTGTTGCAGAATTTATATATATTATTTATACAGCTTCACGAACTAGAACTCTATGATTTTGAATGCTGAACTCGTTGAACTATGTTGATGATATAAATATCCTGACTGTTTTGTGGCGTGCAATAAATGGAAAAAATTATACAACGAAGTTACCATTTCTATGACTCTACACATCATGTTGCCTGTGTTATACCCTGTGAACTGTTCTACTACCACATACACAGCAACATCCTAAAATCAGAGAAGACACCTACATCTTGCACTTTAATACCAGGTGTCGATAGGGGTGGCAAGTGGTCGTCAATCTTATACGGAGCTAACGTACCTGGCATTGTGGCGCACCATTATCATTTAGCCTAAATCCACCCTTATCAATTTGCGATAACCAAGTTTTGACCTAACGCACAATCAACCGCTAAATAATAAAAATACATCATAATATCAAATAAGACAAGTTTCCAAAGAAGTAATATCCCTTTCAATCATAGGGCACACAAAAATAATTTACAATGCCAAAAAACAATTTTTTTCCAAAAATTACCATACAAAAATATTTCAGAACGATAAGTTATCAAAAAATAAAATTATTATTTAAGTAATTCTAAGTCATAACTAATAAACTAACAATGAAATTAACTTTTAACAAAATGAGAGAAGCATAAAATATCTTATCTTTAGACAAACACTTAAATCAAAACATGTAAGTTTTTCTTTTTCACAAAAAATACAGCACCAAAAAAACACCTAAGAAAAATACAATGTCATCTGTATATCAACTTTCCAACATACAAACATAACATAATGTTACAACAATCTGTCCATCTTTTAACAAACAAAAATATCAGATGTGTCTATCAATTTTACAACAAAGTTGAATTTAATTTATAAGTTAATTCTGATTAACAATAGCGTTGAGCTTGAGTGTTATTTAACTGTAAATCTATATCTTACTCAGCCTAGTATAAATCTAAAATTTAATGGAACAATAGGATATGAAAAAGAAGTTCTATAAAAATACCTGCAAAGGTTTTGTTTATCAAATTAATTTGTTACAAAAATGTTGAAAAAATCTTATTATTTAAATTCTAAGTACTATGTTCTGACAAGATCAATGTTTCTAACAATTTAAAAACACAATTATTTCTAATACATGCAAGATAATTCTACAAAATCATATTACACAACATAACAATAAATTCATACAATTATCCTAACAATTACAGCTACAACCCGAAAAAATATACAGAAAAATGAGCACAGGTTTGACACCGCTCACTGCATTTATCAAAAATTACATACAAATTATTACCAACACATATGTTACACACAATCAAAACAGAATAGTATACAATTGCATAAAAAATTGGACTGGTACATTCGAAACAGTTATATATGTTCCACAAAATATATATATATAGCAATAAAATGATGCATCAAAATGAACATCATAATGTTTCAAAGAAATTACCAATATTTTAATACAACATCATATGATATATTATCCACAGAATACAATAACATGTACTATTCTAAAAAATAAATCAGCTGTAAAAAAAAATATTCCCGTCAATCCGTCATTAATTCTTGATCCTCCAAAAGTGACTCGTCAGATGTATAGCGAGACGCTAATAGGTTCTGCTTGATAGATAATCCACATTCTTCACGAATAATGTCAACAAGTGCGCCAACTCATCACAACGTCGCACGCTACGAGACAATACAAATGAAAATTTCTATTAATCATCTGTTAGATTTATTAAGGAAAAACGGCAAATCAACTGTCACGTTTACCTATCCCTTGGGGTGGAGTAGAGTCTTGGCCCCTTTTCACACACCTCAACAAGTCCTCCTTACACGATGTAAACAGAAGGCTTAGCAATCACTTGACCGTAACGAAAGTTCATCCTTGTTGTAGGCTGAAAAAAATTACTACGTTCACAAGAACGAGATGACCTTTCGACACCACTAGTGTGACAATCAATAGTATTATTACTTTGCTTGTTAACAACCTTGCTCTCATGTGGAGTACAGCTAACCTGGTTACGATTTCTATAATTGCTGTTAAGAACATTGTTATTTGTTCTATTGACACAGTTGTACTGTTTTACATCCCAGTTAGCATAATTACAATTAGCATTTCCTCTTGGATAAAAATATCTACTAGATAGAAATGGCTTTTTATCAACAAATTTATTACCAGATTGACACTCTTTCACATAATTATTTCCACTATAATTTCTAATACTCTTAGAATCACGATGTTGTGATCTGTCAAATTGTTTCTTGTTTTTAGGCAAAGAAACATTACTATATGAAGAAATCCCTTGGTACATTTTAACCTCAGGGTTATATCTCCTATCAAAAGTATTTTTATCCTTGTTTGTGGCAGTGTGTTTAAGAAATGGGTCACACTGACTTGACTGGGTGTGACCGAAAGATTTAACCATATCTTTATTGTTTTTCACAAAATATGTTTCCTTCCTGGAATAAGGAGTTCTATCTTTCTTCCCTGCTATCAAGCCATCAGAGTTCTCACCTAATACTTGGTTTGTTTTTAACAACTTGAATTGAAATTTATTATTGTTTCTTTTGTTATCTACAGGGTTATCTAATACTGTAGATTTTCCTTTGCTAGCTTGCCGCCAGGAACCAATATCGCAAGAATTATCGGCATTGCGTTGAAAGTTATATTTCCCTCGGAAAGATTTCTGTCCACCATTCTTAACTGTAGAGTCCGCAAAAAGTGTATAGGACTGACTTTTTGCTTTATGTCTTTCACTGTCAACACTGACAGAAGACCACCTTTTTTTCTTTAAGAGAATGTCAAGTAGACCGTCCATTCTTCATCCTGGCTTCTGCAATTTGAATATCTTTAAGTGCAATCTCTGCACTTAATTTATTGTTTAAACTCTCAGCTCTTAAAACTTTACAGCTTTCATCTGCTAGCATATTTTCAAACTTAGTGACTTTCTCTTTCTCAACCATCAACTCTACTAATGTCTCTTTCTCATACTGTTCTTTATTTGATCTCAAATGAGTCAATTCTAGTTGTAGAGACTGAATCTTAATATCATCATTGTTATTATACATAATCTCATCATTCTTCTTAAGGGGTACAATATTCATGTCCTTAATTTGATCACTGAGAATCTCATTATCATGCCTCACCTCATGAAGCATTTTTATATAAGTTTGCTCATGTTCATTGTTCTCCATTTTCAATTTGTCATATATTTCTCTCCTTTCTTGAAGTTCCTGAGTTAGGTTTCTAACTTCACTATTGTTATCCTTAATCTGAGTTTCTAACTCTTTGATTTTACACAATGCTACACTCAATGCTGTTTGAGTACTAGCAAGTTCTGAGTTTGATTTGCCTAAATCATCTGTAAGTTTAGAGACTTTTTTCATGTAACTTACTTACTTCAGCAGTACATTCTATGACACTTTCCCTTTGCTCTAGGGTACTCTGTTTTATATCCAATTGCTTCTTCTCTTCTAGCATCCTTTTCTTATACCTCTCATCACTTTCATGAATTAGCTTTTCACATATCAATCTATTTATTTCAGACTCAGTCAGCTCACGGTCTCCAAATCCCAATAGTTCACGGTATTTTTTTCCTCAGGATCTGTATCATAGTCCATAGTGACTTACTTACTTAGACAACAATATATGTATTAATTAAACTTTCACCTCACCAAGCCAATTATCTTTTTAAGAAATTGCAATTATTTCTTAATTACTGTACACCAACTTCTGTTATAGTACCTATATATATAGCATACACTACCTATGCATCAACATATTTTACATCAGTCAATATAATTATCGAAAACACAACGACAATTATCAACAGAATAAGTGATGGATAGTATAGGCAGACTTGCTGAAATGCAGAAAAGTGGCACAATCTACACAGAACAAAATCACTTATCTTAATAATACTTCTGTCCCTTCCGCCGACACACCAGATATCACAAAGTTCTGCAGATAAAACCGTTCCAGCGCAGAAAGGTACCCAAACTAGACTTTCTTCTCTTAAGGTTCTTGCCAAAGTGTAGAATGCGCCCAATACAGCATCAGCACACAGGAAACACCGCACAGCATCCTCTGTAACTGTTGACTAGAGATAATCTGCAAACGACTCTTCAAAACACTTCACATTTAGTTAAACTTGACTGTCTACTAACAACCTGTCAACTTCCCATTGTAATGTTCTATCCAGAATCCCAGGTTATAAACGCGAATACGTAGGTGTTAGCTCCTTCTAGACTGGAAACCACCACTGATAATACTCTCTTTTTATATTAATATTCTCATACCAAATACTTCCACTGTTATATTCTACCGTGTTGGACACTGTTAACAATCTAGGTCGAGGACTATCAAGCAATGCGAGAATACATAAGCCACGCCCACACAGGGCTCTCATAACACGTGAACTCCATGGGTTTCATTCCGTTAAATAAACTGGCCCACCAGACTGTAGATATCTTAATTTGTTACAGATGGGTTTATTAAATATTATAACTGATGACTGGTCTTAGAGATTGATTAAATGGTGATGGGTGTTTCTTTAATGGTCATACGCCCACACAGAGCAGAACATAATTCTTATATCACGCGAATGTCAAAATATCAAATTCTGTACTACTAACATACCACTGCTACACACGAGATACTGTTAGTGAATTCAATCTGTTTGTTGACCTAAATTTCCGCCACCCAGGCTATTTATGGTCATGCGTGACTACCGTCACGCCTACTGTTCTCCTACCGTGTTAAATGTTGTAGTGAGTGTGCGTGGGTGCATTCACACGCCACAGATACGCACGTACAAGTCGTGGAACTGCAGGTGATATATAACATAATTTATTGTCACAATACGTTCATGAAATACACAGTCAAACATAACTCACAACAAGAAAGTACTATAGTCACATCTCCACTTCTCATAATCATTAGCGCTCTACAACATCAACACTAGATCCTCTCAGCAACGGTCGGCATCACCGTGCTAATGTAATAAATAATTTCCTCCTCAAATATGCTTCATCAAAGACGCTCTCAACCTTGGCGCTTTAATTTAGATATGGATCCTCTCAATAATAACAATGGCCTCCTCAAATATGCTTCATCAAAGACGCTCTCAACCTTGGCGCTTTAATTTAGATATGGATCCTCTCAGCAACGGTCATCCTCGCCGTGCTGACAATAATAAATGGCCTCAAACGATGCTTCTAACATCAGCATTATAATAAATAGACAATGGATCCTTTTCCCAGCAACGGTTATCCTCGCCGTGCTGACAATAATAAATGGCCTCAAACGATGCTTCTAACATCAGTATTATAATAAATAGACAATGGATCCTTTTCCCAGCAACGGTTATCCTCGCCGTGCTGACAATAATAAATGGCCTCAAACGATGCTTCTAACATCAATAGTGAATACTCGCGGCAATTTCTCGCAAGACTGCACTCCCTGCCAGTTTGCAGTAATCTCGCCTTCACTCATCTTGACATTTATATAGTCAAACATAAGTCCTGGATCCTTACCTCTTCAAAAATACTCACAAACACAATTCTCCAATAAACTCAGAAATTATAGGCCTACACAAATAATGGCCTTTATCTTTTGCACTGCGCAGGCATACTCAAAACACACACTGTAGGACCGACCTCTCCCGTCGGTACCCAAAAACAGAATGCCCTTAGTTCACACACTAGACCCGCCAAAAAAGACACGAGACTTGGTTGTTTAAAAAACACAACTCAGTCTCGATAATTGCATGGGCTAGTCACACGAGCTTACTCACAGCTCAAGACAGTTCAGAGAAAAAAACATCTCCGCGATTTGAACTGACCAGTGTTCGCCACTTGGAAACTTCTCGATCAAACGAGGGAATTCCCCTAATACATTTTTAACTTAACATCAGCTTAACCAAGCAACGTAACCCGTAATCGAATCTATTTGCTTAACATTTTCAAGATCACTTCCCTTTGATAATATTTACTCTGTATCAGTACACTGTATGCAAGGATAACCAGAAATAATATGGATAAATAGTAGTCAGAGTGCCAGGAACTTTGTCTTATAAGAATATTGTAAATTCCTGACGATCAACTGAATATTTTTTCTTCCCTTCTATGTCACATTTTTTGAGTGATGACCCCAACATTTTTTTTTTCATCTCATATTGTCAAAAAGTTCTTACATCTCAGTTGATTGTTCCATAAATCATTGTTTGATGTGTTTTTGATAAATGTATTGCTAGATAAGGTACATAGGGAGTTACTAAGGATGAATTCTCAAGATAACAGGAGGACAAGAATAGATACAATGATATTGGAACACCATAAATGATACATTGGTGTTATGAAAAAAAAAAGGAGACAAATATAAACGGTATACAAGGATGCCTTGAGAGTGACAACATGGATACATATTGTCAAGAGTAAAAGCAGTTGTCTTAACAGAGAAAATAAAGTAATACGGAACCCAACGTAGAAAATTCATGATGATTTGAAACTATATTTTCCTTTTCCCTTATATTTCATAATATAATAGTAACATATTCGTCTGTTGGTTGCTGAATAATTAGATGTTTGAAAATTGATGTATGGTAAGTCAAAGAAGATCTTTGAAGAATATATATATATAAAATAATATTTCTAGGAAAGAGTTCACAGAAAAAATACTGTCGTTGACAGAAAAGAAGGAATGATTAGAAATAACTGACTAATGGACAGGATCACCACCAGACGTACGGATATTGGAGACAAACATCACATATTTTGAAGAAAAAAAAAGGAATGTAATATAGAACATTCTTTACAGTGATGGACTTGGAACGAATTTATACACTTACCATTTGGAAAATGTCTATATCAAGGAAACATACAAATAAATAAATAAGGATAAGCCATGAGGTTTTAATGCTTTTATTGTGAAAAATGATTACTTATAAAAATGATGCTGGTTATATTATCGTCTGATAAATATGCATATTATGTCTAGAGATGTTTTCTACATGTAATAATGAGCAAGTGGCTCATTCACTAGAAAAAAAAAGAACATGATGAGTACCCATGAGAACATTGGCTATTCTATGAAAGTGGATTGCCATTACCATAGGAATTGGAGATTTTGGACATTTCTTGGAATATTGCAGAGTACTTGGAAAATAGAATAAATAAGTACGCCAGGAAGAGAAAAAAAAATTTTTTTAAGTACTTGCAGACTTATAATATGGAGCAAATAACAGGAACAGAAAAGAGGTAACACCCCCCCCCCCCCCCACCATATCTAAGAGAATGTAATCAACTATATTTTTGAATGAAATGTAATAGATTATGATAATGCAGCCAAGTTCTGCAAATAAGATAGTTTATTGTTCATTTCCCAGTGTTGCCACTCGTCACATTCTGTTGAGTGCTGACCTTGTGATTGTTTTTAGGATTTTGTTGGTCAGTGTTGCCAATTTGTAAATTTGGTTGAAATATGTATTGATATGAAAGATAGTTTGCATTTTTGGAGATGATGTCCATCTATAAGGCCCCTTTATAGACGACAGTCCCATATAGACATAGGAGCTCAGATGTAGGAATTTCGTTAAATTTTCTGAAATATTTTTGGACTTGGAAAAATTTTTGAACTTTAAATTTTTCTGAAAATTTTTTTTGAACTTAGGAAATTTTGGGATATTTTTTGGAGTTGATAGTACTCAAATGTCTCCCTATGGGATACATTTGCAAGGCCCCGGGATCTATATGTAGCCGTGTACATAGTTGTTCCTTTGGAAACAGGCTATAAAAACCAGATTAGCATATAAATTTCTACTTTCCTAGAAACAGATTAAATTTTAATTAGGATAGAGTCGCGTTACATGTCAAAATTAGTCACGTGATTTTTACCCAATCGTGAGCTCAGAAAAATTTAGAAGAGACGCGATTTTCCCCAGCAGCCTATTTTAGTTGGAAGGGACGCGTCTAGCTAGTAAGACAAGCAAGTTTGTGCTCATAACGCAGTGGTTTACTGCATGAAAGTTTATTCAAGTTGAAGAATTAGAAATTCCAGGGATGATGGCATGTTCTCTTCAAAGTGCATTTTTGTGTATTTAAACTCTATATTCGAAGTCTGTAAGTAGGAACTAATTACAATACAATTATTGACATGTTGAAATCGAATGATTGTTGCAGATTTAGAAAGGAAATAATGGATGAAAGTTTTCTTTTCAAATGTACATGCAGGATTGATTTGTTTTGATGAAGCAATAACATATCAGGAGGAGATATGGCAATTTTATATCCTGAAGAAGCAGAGTAATCCCTATTGAACTACTGGCATGCACTTACTTGAAAATATGGCATTATGAACAAGAAAGAATTTCCTAAGAATAGAACCAGAATGGTTATAATGAAGTTAGAAACTCATACAGCGGGATTTTGAAAAGAAATATGCTCTGAAGAATAATTGTCATATGTGTCTTATGAAGTTTTGCCATGTCGACTTGTAATTACGTTATAATTAAATAAAAGTCACGTTTATACTAAAGGCAGGTCGTCACTCATTTGCTTTGCCATACATTCATGAGAGGAAGGAAGGAAATATAAATGAACCATAACTGCTCTTGCTGGTAAATCATATAAATAAAACACATCTGCTCTAATACAACACCTTAGAGGATAGTCCCCGAACCTGGTAAAATCCCGTAAGACTGTAAGGGAGAAATTGTGAACTCTAGCGGTCAAGCTAGTAATCTAGATCTAACACTCTCTGCAATAAAACAGCAACCCCCAATTCCCTACCCGGCCACATTAACACTTTAAACACTTCACAAAATTACTAGATATCTGATATATAATATTTACCTCCGCACAGAACTACAGATTAATACCACGAACTAGAATCATTCAATATTATGGTAGTGTAGAACTCGGCAAAATGTTGCCCAGAAACTAAAGACTTTTCAATACGCAAGATATTTTTCTAGCCTGGCGATCTGTCTACTGTAGATTTAGGAGTAAGAATGAAAATCTAGTTTCAAACTCTGGTTAATATCTTAAACCCGACAAAGGGTCCCAACTTATTTCGCAAAACGAAATAATCTCCCCTTTCCATCTTAAACACCTTATATTTAACACTTCCCATTACTAGACGTTTGCCATAACTGACACTTCTCGTCTTCACACCTCACGCTGACCAGGGCCAACAGTGAGTGCCGTGTCAGATGGGATTTCCAGACAAATGTCTCAAACTGCGTCTTGGAGATGTCGGTTATCGCGTCTCACCTGAGCGCTCAGCCGATGCAACTCGTTGTGGCAGGTGAAAATGCAGACGATATGTCGCCTATAAGTCTGGCGAAAAAACGAAAGCAGATTTTCCAGTCAATATTCACAGTTTACGTCTACAACGCAATAACCTCCCGAGCGTGGCATCTACGTAATAACATCACTAGTGCGTTTTCTAAATGAGAAACAGACACTCGGCGAAAGTTTTTTGAATGGGAAAATAGTAATGTTTAAGTCGCAAACGAACGAATGCGAAAAAATACAAAAAGAATAAAAGAGTGATAATAAGGTAGAGGACACGGGTAGAGAAAGAAAGGAAAATAGAAAATTTATTGATCATAAAACTCTTTTGACAAACTAGGAATAGGGTATTTTATGATAGAGGAACCCCACTGTGAAGCACGTCTTGAGAGAAATACCATAGCACATTATGTGCTAACATGCAAGAAATATGAACAGCAAAGAAAACCACTTAAGGAATATTTGAAAGTACAAAACTCACCATCACCATTGTCACGGGTTACCTCCCCTGCTTTGCAGTAGGGGTCCAATAATGGCCAAAACTCAATAGTATCTACTATAGGCCTTCAAATGTGTCTACCTTCGCACAAGATTACTGTTGGCAGAGTTGTAGATAGAAGGAAAATGATGCTTCTGTCTCAAGGGCGTGTTAACAAGATATTCAGAAACGCGAGAACAATGCTGCATTGGCTGAGCACGTTAACTCTATGATCTGCCGACATCTTTTGTGAAGGATTAAGCAATTATTATTTTAGCTTGTCCAGCCCCCACCCTGATTTCTCTTATTATTATAGTATAGCTCTGTTTAGAGTGTATTTAGTAAATTGACTGAGACAAACATGGTGTACATGTAACATTATTAAATCGAAGTTAAATTTGTATAATTACAAATAACAAATTTAATAATCATTTAGGTTTAGCAAGGTTTTAGAAAATGTGAATAATGATTTATAAAAAAAAGTAGATCATCACTGTTGTGTTGGGAAGTTAGTTTTTAAAGGAGTTCACGTGGCAGCTTATAGGTTTCACTTATCTGCCACTATTAGGTTCTGCTCCCGCTGATGGGTTGGTTCTTGGTAGAATCCCTCGATAGAAAACTTCGTTTACATTTAAATTGAATAGCTTTATCTTTATTTTACATTTAAATCACCAATCTTCTCTACATACTAGCGGCGTCGTAACGTTAGTACTTCAAAACGTCTGATGATTGTAACCACGTACTTTTAGAAACAATAGAAAGACAAATGTCTCTGCTAAGTACACTGAGTTGGAAGCTTAACAAGCGCATCCTTTCGCTGTTCACCCACCAATGTTAATCTCTCAGAAGAATTTAATTCTTGAGTATACAATGTGCAACTCAGGAAAGATGAATAAAATTCACCAATATTCCTTGGGTATGATCTGGGGAAATGTGTCTGGACAGCGCGAATAATGATTTGTGCATGAATTAACATTAACAAGTTACATATATCTCACAAAATGACATGCTACACTTGAGGCACATGTGATGTAATCATCAGTCAACACTGCTCCAGTCGGAGTCTGGGGTCACCTCTGCTGTTGGGTTTTCCGCACAACTAGCCAGACGAAATCACCAGCGCTTGCTGTAGTGGTTTATGAATATACTATTTTGGTATGTTGATGTTGCCAGCCTCAGATATAACCACTAAGCAAGAAAAGCATGTTAATTCGCATTTGTAAAAGAAATGTTCACAACGTACCCCAAAATTTTGGGTTATACACAATCTCCTCGCACAGGTTTTGGATGGACACGAGCAATTTCGGTGCACATGCTCTCGAATCACTTGGTCTGGGAAAGTATAGTAATTCCTTCTTATGACGGGTGTTCTGTGATGCAATTAGCCTGGGAAACTAGTAATTCCTCCGCGACGGGTGTTCTGCGATACACTTGGTCTGGGAAACTGTAATAACTCCTCTTTGACGGGTGATCCAATGCTTTAAGGCGTCCAGACTCTGTATTTAAAGTCCTGGGGCCTTAAGTTTACAGTCTCTGTATTTATAAAGGCGGGCTTACTTTTTAAGGTTTTAAGTTTCCCACATACTTCGGTCTGTCACTTATAAGTATGTAATTTTAGGTCCGATCCTTCTCTTTCTGGCTTTTTTGGGAGTTGCTCGTTTGAAGTTGCGAAGCTGTCTGCTCTGTGTCTCTGAGTTCGCTAGATTTTATTTTCAATTTCCAGTTCAAATCACACATTGTACTTCCCGGCAAACTTGCCAATGAGATTCATTGTATATTCCGGCTCTCACTTCAATCCAATCGTAAGCTCTTTTCGCACTACGTGGGTTGGGGTGTACAATTCAAAAAATCCCCCGCGTGTTTAGAATATTAAATTTAATATTCCCACGCGTGACTTCTTTATAATCATGCGGTAATATTTCCGGTGACATCTTGTGCACTCTCACAAACAACATGTGACCATGTTTGCCTGGCGTAATGTCTTCCGCCAAGATGTCTACCCAGACAGATTATCTGCGATAATCACACACAAGGATGGTCACATGTAACGATTATCTCATTCATATTCGTACTAGACCATATTGTCAAACGAGGATCGTCTCCTATCAAAGGTGGTCAGACCGAGAGAATAAGATAAACGTATTACCGTTGACCAGTGATAAAGACCGGATATTGTTACGATTTCACCTGGCGTAAAGTAAACAGTCTGGGATCGACTCAAAGCAAAAATGTAAGAGATAAAGATAGTCCCATAGCAGATACTTTCGTTGGGGAGTGAAGTGTTAGAGACTTCAACCTTCTCGATTCAGCATTGTCGCGAGAGGGTAGATGGTTATTGAATTTGACAAGATATCCTCGACATAAAGGTATATCAGATGATACCAGGATAGTGCCAGATAAGTCTGGTCTTATCAGTAATACCCCTTCTCTGAAAAGAGTAAGGGTGTTGTAAAACGCTGTTTTGTGGGTAAGGTCGAGTCGTGCCTGGACAGTTCAATGTTGCGGTGTATTTAGGTCAGCAGCGTGAGGCGCTGCCAAGGTGTAGTGCAGACACTCACACATAAATCAGCATACATGTTGTTCAGGAGCGTAGTACTCGTAGTAGGATGTGGTAGAGAGTAAAGGTGTGTGTAGGAAACAGCAGATCGTGAACACGAAGTCGTATAGGCTCTTATTCATCTACACACCAAACTCACTCTACCACAAGTAGAAGTCATAGACGTGGATAATACAGATGACTTTTCTTCAACATTTATTACGGCAACAGTACGCTGACAGACGACACAGTCAATAGCACAAAGGATCATGGGCATTTCATGGGTGATAATGATTATAAACATCGAGCATCATAAATCTTGCATAGCTCATGTATAAGATGCTAGTAGAGCTGGCTTGACAATTTACGTTCGTTCATACTGTAGCTCAGGGCCCCTGACTAAACGCGTCAGGTAGTCTTTTAACAAATATACCGCTCGATAAAAGCGGTTCCAGTTGCTTAATATCACAGTCTATGAACTTGTTTAATGAAAGTCAAGACTTCATCTGGCTTCACACGCCAGACACTTCTTCTTCTGCTCAAAGATATCGGCCGTAATATCGGCGGGCCTCTATAATAATGTGAACAACTGTGTATTCTTCATGGGCAGGCATAATCATCCATGCCGAAACATATCGCTGTAGTGAATTTCTAAATACAATATCTAAATTAATATATAACAATATCGGGCATAAAGGAAAAGATAAGAAAGTATAAAATAATTTTTTGCTAGAACTGTTGGTATCGCCTACGCCTTCAGATTATTATTTGCTAACGAATAGCCGAACAAAACGGTACCCAAATTTTTCAAATTCGTCCTTGACATAATCACTTTTCCTAGTTCTAAGAAAATATGTGCTTAAAATGCATTGTGGAACGAGGAGGGGAAAGGATAGATGAAATGCTAATTCGTTTCGCATTGATTTTAAACTAAAAGCCAATACCAACACAGGGGCAAGCCTTGCCTTAGGGGTTTCCCCAAAATAAGAGGAAAAAGTTAGAACATGCAGACAACTTGTGTCACAAAAACAACCTTAGCTCTTATTTCAAAGGACGTAATTATCACGTAAATAGAGAAGACAGCACATGGAAAAGAATTGAACGTGTAGTAGACTAAAAATAAAAACACTAACATAGAAAAAAAAACTGTGTACTTCTGAACCAAGCCAACTAGTCCCATATAAATTGTATATTCGTATACCTTAGGACTTGCTGACAAAGAATATGGTAATAGTTACGCAAATAGTCCATTAATTAACTAATTATAGCCATAATACTATAGTGGACCCGACCAGACTGTCAAGTAAAGATCATGCCTGCTTATAATTTTTTATGGCATGTTTTGAAAAAACGACTTTGGGTAAATGAGGTTAAAAGGTACGGGATATTTGATTGGGTGGATTTTAAAGGAAGGCGAAGTATGATTGGTTGACCTAAAACTAAAAATATATTTGCCTTGGAAACATATTGGGAGTTGTTATTTGAAACGATAGATTCAAAAATAAATGTAAACATGGTCCCATTGGACAAAGCAGTAGATACTGGTACGAAACGGGGAATGTTCACTGCCATTTCAAGAAAATTTTGTGTAAAGCAAGATCGATGAGAGCAGGCGGAGAAATTTTCTAACATAGGAAAAGCCTGGACATAGGGCAGATCGAAAATGTGCCATATTGCCTAATCATCGTTTAACTTTTTTATTTCCTTGCATCTGTGGTAAGATTGATTTTCTTAACATTTTATTTAAAATAAAATTTGAATGTGAGATACTAACATACGACTGTAAGTAAGTGAGTCTATGGCAGACTCAAAACAGAGTCTAGAGATTGATCCAGCATATGAAAGACTATCAGAGAGGTGTAGACCAACTAAATTATATAGGATTATCATCAGGAACATAATACCTATCCTATTGTATGGACAACAGATTATTGCTGGAATTGCAGAGGCGTTGTAACTATTAGGGGAGAGGAATACTGGTATACCTGGTCACATCAAAAGAAACTGGTGAAAGGGATTGTCGTAAAGAGCTGATCTTGCATGTTTGTTTGTAATGTGCCTGTACTGGTTGTTAAATATTAGTGTAGGCTGTTGATTACGAAGGAGGCATATCCTTCTGATTTCAGAGGGTTGTGGTTGCTGTCAATAACTGGTGCCAGACTACAGTGGGCCGATATATTCATGCCACAGTCTTGCCTTTTTCGGAGACAACTGTAAACCACCATCATTCTTGAAGAAGTGGGAGCTGAAGGTTGTCGTTCAGCGAAGTGCAGGAAGATTCCTACATCATATTACGAAGATAACCAACGGGCTGATCACCCGTTTGCCAGTCACTTCGATTACGGAAACAACAGCAAATGGATTGATTTGCTGTTGCCCTAAAGACGCCAATAGGCGTGATGGGAAACAATGGCAAAGAAAACCTATCTGCTGTTGCCCTAAGACGCCACTAGGCGTAATAGCCACTGACTGCTTTGACGGTCGGTGGCTAAGGACGGAAGAAGAAGAAGAAGATTACAAAGATAGGTGCATGTTTCGGCACCTGATCGCTCAACTAACATTATATTAAAATAAGAAACTGGGAATAGTGATATAAACATTCCATCAGTGTCCATAAAAACTTACAAACAACATGCAGAGATGATGATAGTAAACAATCAACCAGTGTATACTAGAAGTCACCTCAGTTAGACAATACAACTACACTCTTATATAATAATATGTGTATTATGGTCAGAAGACCCATTGTGTAAATTGATTGATGTAATTAATTTCTATGATTTCTCAGCTGTGAAGGTAACTGTATCTAATATGTGTGGTGTTTTACAGATGACCTTACTTTGCTACCACATTTAGACCTCAGTCAGACTTATTCTGGAAGATAGTGATGACTACGTTGAATGTCTAGGGTTATGATAATGATGAAGTGTAAGTTCACAACAACAACATACAGATAAATACTTTATTTAAGATTCACAACACTGTACCACACTATGACAAGCACATACATATAACACTCTAGAAGACTAGCTTAAATAAGTCAAGTGTAACGTTTAAATTATGTATTAATTTCTTTCAAGAATAGATATCCTGATCCAACTACAGAGTGAATCAGGAATCACAATCAAATGTAAATGCAATGTCTATGTACACAAATTATACAAAGGATCTTTGTCCTGACATAGAATATTATTACAATATGTGTGTAGTGTTATGCTCTGGTATTAAGAGGTAATACTGGCTTTTGAAGCTATGTTGTTGTTTGTCATCACGACTTCATGTGTTTGTTAATGGTGGAAATAATCTGGAAGGGATCACAGTTCTTTTATTTTTAACCAATAACTGTCCCTCTTGCTTTAGTATTACAGTCAATTTTTAAAGGTGGGTTATACAAGGATGAGCTGCTCTGGCTAACACAGTCTTAACTTAGGTGTCTGCGGCAGGAAAACTGTCTCCTCTGCTCGCTTGCTTCTCAGTTATCTTGAAATACACCACTTTTCAATATCTTGTACAAGGAGTCTGCTGCCAGCCCTCTGGATCCAGCAAAACTCAGACCAGGTGCTGCTCTAATACTTCAGTACCACGGTCCCTGAAATAAGAAGGTTGTACCTCCTTCTTCAGAACTAATATATAATATCTATTTCCACACTGAAGTACAGGACATTACAAACACAGAGTTCAGAGCTGTATGAGAACTACTAGCTTCTCATGTGACAATATACCAGTATTCCTCTCCCTACTGGTTACAACGCCTCTGCAATTCCAGCTGTACTTCCTTCTGTACAATAAGATAGGTGTCATGTTACTAAATGGCAATCCCATATATGCCTATGCAGTTATACTCCTCTCTGACAAGCTTTTACATGGGGGAGCAATATCTAGGCTTTGCCTTCTGGTTGCTACTGAACCACACACATACAGACACAATTTATCAATTCATATTCAATTTTCATATAATATATATATAGATATATAGGAAACATGTCTAGCTCACCACAATTCAAGGAAATATACACTAGTACGTTGACTGGCGATGAATACTGGCTCAATTTTGATCTGCCTTATCCCAGGCTTTTATTTAGTAAAATATTAGCTTGCTCTCAACACACTGGCTTCTCATAAAATGTATTTTCAAAACTGGCCCTGAACTGACGCTTCTAATTGACTATATCAAAGGTTCTAACCAATGAGACCATGTTTACAAAAGCCTTTGAAAAAATTTACCCTTCCTACCGTTTCCATTAACAACCAAAAATAGTATTTGCAGTCGACTAATCAGGTTTCGCCTTACATATCACTCTAGCCAATCAAATCGTATCTAACGTGTTGGCCTCATTCCCCTAAAGCAGTGTGTCCAAACATGCCATTATGAGTAAATATGATCTTGTGCTGTCAGACAACCCAACTATAGTATTTTGGCTATAATTTGTTAATTACTAGGCTATTTGCGTAACACCTAGCATATTCTTTGTCAGCAAGTCCTAAGGTACAAGAATATATAAATTTAATGGGGCCAAATGGCTTCGTTACAAATATGTATTTTTCTTGGATAGTCGTGTATTTGTTTTTTTATTTATTGTTTTAGAACCGACACCTGTCCTGCCTTTTCGACTGTTCTGTCAGTATAAAGTCAGGATTTCAGACGTAAAACAGTATTGTGTCATGTTTCCTAATAAGCATTAAACATGTTTTTTAAAACCTTACCTCGTATTGGTAGTGTTTTTTGTCACTGTTTATTTGAAAAAAAAATCAAGCCTGCATGCCTTTCGCGTGGGGTGGTATTAATTTTTAAATCGCAAGACGACGTGGTAGTATTGCCTGCGTTCCTCCGTGCATCTCTCTCTCTCTCTCTTCTAAGCCCGTCTGTCTTTTTAGGTTAACGTAGTGTGTTATAATGACATTAATGCTAGTATTATATCTAGGTCATTAAGCAGTTTGCGTACCTCAATTCTTCTTTCCTTCTATTGAAATACTTCGTTAGGCTTTACATTTATTTTCTTATTTATATATGTGGATTAGAATTTTTCACGACATTCAGGACAATAAATTGAAAAATATTAACTTTACCAAACTTTCAACCACTGACTTACTAAAGATAGTCTTTTAAAGTGTAGTTTGTATGTGATTGTCGTGGTACTGTTGTGTTGTATTAGATAATAAAATAATTTGTGTAATTGTTTATATGTTTAGTTGGTTAAAGCAACCTTACACTAACATTTCATAACCCTAGACACCAAACGTAGTCATCTTATAGTCTATCTAGAAGAAGTCTGAATGAGATCATAGTGGTGGTAGTAGAAAGGTGCCCTGGAAATTTACTCTAATATTTATTATATTCAGGGACCTTCACAGCTGACCTCATTCAGTACACTAAGATTTCTTAACAACAAACTGTATTAACATCAAACCCACCACAATCGCTAACATGCGGTTTTAATAATAATCTCTCTTCACTGGGCTTCTGTAATATAGTTAGACGAATAGTCTTAGTTGGCTACCTCGAGCACACATAATGGACTCTGTATCTCAAAGAACTGTGAGCTGTACTCACAGGTTGACACAAAATGTTCTGCAATCTAGGCATAATAATAAAGTTTCTTTTACCTTTGACAGAATCCGAGAAATACACTAATAATAACTGTCGTCATTCTTGACGAACAGAATACCTCTGGGGAGAATCACTAACATCACAGTCACACTGAAGACTATCTTTCCCCCAGATAATGCAGAGAAGTACAACGGACATCTTAGTCCGGTCAGAACCCAGTTCATCACTCCCTGACGGAAGTCTCTCCGTTTCGCGCTCAAAAAACTTGCGCATGCGTAGACAGAACAGATCTGAGAACAGCTAACCCCGACATAAGACAGGTCAACACAATGAATAAAACAAAGGGAAGATAACCCCAAATCAACCTGTCCCAGAGAGTTAATATACAGTTCTCTAACTTAGATCATCAAAAAATATTAAATAGATTTACGTCTTATGAAACCGTCAAAAACGATAGCAACAGGTGTATAGACAACAAAGGTAGGGTCAAGCTGTATAAGGTCCCAGAGAAGATGGTAATGTAGTACTCTGAGTCCTTATTTGTTACCTCTCCAGATCCTCCTCTGTTAATATGGTAGTTATTATTGTTATTAACTCTGGGGTAATTAATTAATTAAATTCACCAACAAGGACTGTAATTTAACTTAAAGAATTTAAGTAAGTCTGCTGGTAAATATTTACAATTTATTTGTACATTTACTCTTTTCTGTTTGAAAGGTTTTTAATAGAAATCATATTACAACATTAAATAAATAATAAAATGTTCAACAAAGTCTTTCACTGAATTAAAATGTCTATCACTATGGAGAAAGTCTTGCTTGGTTGGTCTCTCTCTGATTAAGTAATATTTGTTAATTTCACAGTTCTGATTGAAGATCTACACTGCTATAGTCATCACAAAATGTTTTATTTTATGTTTGGTGAACTGGGATATGCTGTACAGTTGCCTTTGTGGGCAACTTATCTGAGTCACTGAAGATGGCTCCCTATGATACTGGATAGAATTAATTGCTGAAATTCTTCCAGGTGGTATACACGAGATGTCTGGCGCTCTGACATAGACCGGCACTGCATCCGTCGTAACCTCAGTAAGCGATGCCTTTTGTATATTTGTTAGGTTTGTCGTGAAATGACGTCTGGTTCACATCATGAATTCTAACTAACTCTGACCAATACCGTGCGCCATACATTTTCAAAGGATAAGGTACACACGCCAATGAAAAGCTTTCTGTGTTTACTACAGCTGGGAAAATAAAAATGGCAAGGCCCGATCTGTGTTACCTGATTAACTTCGGAATTTTACTACAACATTTTAGAAGAAGTACCACTTGGCAGAAGGTACCAAGCTAATATTATGGATATTACTCTACCCGTAAGTAGTAATATTTTTACTAATACTATTATAGGACGGGAGAAATATTAGGTTAAATGCATTCGAAGCTTCAGGTTGGCCTAAATTTAGCTGTTTAAACTATTAAGCATAACAGAAAATGCAAATAGTAACCAAAAAGATTATTATATAGATATTTAGAGCCTAATTCTAAGTATAAGGTAAACTTTACTTGACTAAAATCGCATCAGGAATAACGGAGATAATTTAAAAGCATTTTTCCTACATTGTACGATAGGCCAAACGGTACCCACTTTTTTCTGATAGTCATTGCATTTCTTAGGGATTTCCCTCTCATACGCCGGATGTTAGACTATAAATAGACTGGCCTTTCAAACCTAGTCAGTCGACTGTGCCATTTGGCGATCTAGAAAAAACTTGGACGATGTTTTCAAAAAACTTCAAAATCAAATAGACAAAGTTTCAGAGTGGATGAAAAGTTGGGGCTTCCAAATTAATGTAAACAAAACAGTAGGTATGATTTTCAGCAAAGGAAATTTAAAAAAAAAAAAAAAAATCAATATAACCATTAAAGGACAGAAAATATGTACCTCCTCAACAACAAGATTTCTGGGCGTAACCTTAGATAAACAACTAAATTATAATAAACATATAGACAATTTGGTAGAAAGCTGTAGGGGACCCCTAAATATACTAAGGATAGTAAAAGGTAATGGATGGGGGGCCAGCAATAAAATAATACTTATGTTCTACAAGTCTTTTATCAGGGGGAAACTGGATTATGCCAGCATAGTCTATGACTCAGCTGCAGCTTCTAACAAAGCAAAACTGGACAGGATTCAAAATGCAGCCATGAGAACCATTACAGGTGCATTTATATCGACACCAGCAGAAGCGCTAGAAGTAGCTCTTGGCATACCTCCCCTTGATCTAAGACGGAAAGAACTGAGAATAAATTATTGGAGTAAAGTAGCACAAGAAGTGACCCACCCAGCACATAAAGCATTTGTCAAAAACCAACCAAGTGTATGGGACGTCCCCTTAAATAAAGATAGATATCCAACAGGTTGGAGAACGATAGAAGACCTAACGCAATTCAAAGAACTATCAAACGCAATTGAAAATAGTAATAAATACAGAAGCAAAATACCACCCTGGGAACTAAAA
Organism: Oreohelix idahoensis; assembly: GCA_024509875.1. NCBI lineage: Eukaryota > Metazoa > Mollusca > Gastropoda > Stylommatophora > Oreohelicidae > Oreohelix > Oreohelix idahoensis. The sequence goes on along the minus strand of JAMPIV010009434.1, from coordinate 45,419 downwards.
ACACCAATCATAGACTACTCACTTACTGAAAAGATCAAACAAAACATAGAAGATAAGGAAGCCAAAATGATAAGTAGAAAGTTCATAGATAAATTAACTAAACAAAGTCTGGCCGTATACACTGATGGATCCAAGGGTGATAGTGGGCTACTAGGTGCCGGAGTGGTAATACCACAATGGGGAATAAAAAAAGAGCTACAGTGTAACAGAAGGGGCTTCGATTTTTACCGCAGAGATGGTAGCAATTTTTAAAAGTTTAGAAATAATCGAAGATAACCCACCAGAAGCTGTTACGATATTTACAGACTCACTATCATCACTACAAGCGCTAGAACACCCAGGTAAATGTAGCCGGCCAGACATAAAGGAAGAAATTCTAGCAATTAATACATCACTAGGGCACAGAGGATGTAGTGTGAGGCTAGTGTGGGTTCCAGCACACATAGGTATTGCTGGCAACGAGTTGGCAGACCAGAACGCCAAGAATGGAAGAACAAGTAAAAACAATATAAAAGCAGGACTAGGAAGGTCGGAAATCAAGAGCCAAGTGAAGATAACTATAAACGAGGAATGGAAGACATCATGGAAAAACAGTAGAAAAGGCAGACATGCGTTCAAACTGCTGAAAGAACCAAAAAGGACGTGCCAGGTCAGAGAAGAATTAAAGATACCATCGAACAAAAAACTGTGGCGTCTCCGTCTCGGTGCAGCATACTTTATGGTAGAAGAACCACACTGCCAAGAATGTCAGGAAGAGAATGACATAGACCACTACCTGATCCACTGTAAAAAGTATGAACAACAAAGACTTGAATTAAAAACTTACTATAAAAAATCACAATATAGACTTAACAGGTGATAAGGTTTTAAGTATAGATGCCCCAAGAGATGCCCAATCAATACTTAAAAGATATATACATAAAACAAAGGAAAACATATAAGGATAGCACTTCAGGAAAAACATCCAAATAAATAACAATTAAGCAACAAGAACTAGACCCTAACAAAGCATTAACAAAAAACTAACTACTCATAGGACAAGGAAAGACAGGGTAATTAAAAAAAAAATGAACAACTCAAAAAGAACAAATACAAATAAAAACCAAGCGTAAAGGACAATAGTCATCTATAAACTAATATAAATAAAAATCAACAACTGCAAAAGACGATAGTTAATTAAATTGAATACAAATTAGTAAATAAAATGACACTAAATACCCCATTTATAACCAACTTTCAGGTTGAACAGGGTAGACCAAGATGGAACGAGAAGAGGTAATAACAGTCAGATGTTTAGTACCCGATCTCCACCCATCAACCCATCAAAACTACAACAACAACAACCTAGTCAGTCACTATTATTTGAACGCAGAGAAGGAGCATATGTTTATGCCAGCTTTTGCCTTTTGCAAATGTATGCAAACCTAAACCAACCATTTAGAGCTCATCTGTGTGTGTGCCTGAGGGTAAGAACGAATATATATATATATATATATATATATATATATATATATATATATATATATGTATATATATACATATATATATATATATATATGTATATAATTATGTAATATTCCTGTGTTTAATCCATCTGTGCAATACGACGTGTATAAGATGTGTAGAAAGGGACAATGTGTAACGATGAAACTTACAGGCTCGTGTGTACTTCTAGAGGCAAAGTCCGCCTTCGGAAACATTTAAAATATTGAGAAAGATGGCTAATTGTGTCTGTAAATTGGGAAATGTATTTAAAGACGTATTTCTTGAATGGAAAGAGACATACCGGTACCAGGAACATAAGGAAGGGTGACAGGGATTGCATTACTGTATAATTTGACGTTACTTATTAGTCTGATTCAAGACTAAATTATTGTATGGAGGTGAATCATTGGAAACCGACTAGTAGTAAGAGTGTACCATAAAATTATGATCATATTGAATTAAAATGATTGTTGCTACTATACTGTACCCTTGTGCATCTGCTAGCACACTATTCTGAAACTGTCTATCGTCCCCATCTGTGTCAGAGAGGGATATGGATGGATCAATACAGCGATTTTGTTTAACTTTGTTTCAGGTTTAATCATATACTTGAAAACCTACACCAAATAATAAGAGGCATCTCTTAAGTAAGCCACAACGAATGCAGTGCCAGTTCTGAGGAAAAGTGCCAGCCATTTCGTCTGTAGCAGTGGGAAGATTCTTAACTGAAGATTCTATTCCAGAAATTTTGAGGGAGCCATCTGCAGTGTGAGATAAGTGACTCTCAAGAAACTGTGTAGCGTATCCCGGTTCACTAAAACAAGTTACCGATTCCAGTTAGTGATGACAGTATATAGCCCAATTAGATTGTAAAGAGAACACTCAAATTCAAAAAAGGGAAGATCACCCAAGTTAGACTGCCTACCAAAAGATAGGCATCTTACACAAGAAAATGACATTTTTGTTGTAATATTTGAGTTTAAATGTTTTTCCAAACAGGAAAGAGAAACTATTATAATAAATTGTAAATATTCACAAACCGACTTTATTAACTTAATTAAGTTAAGTTACAGTTCTTGTTGGTGAATTAAGTTAAATACATACCCCTAGCATAGCAAATAACAATAAATAAAATAATAACCAAGAAGGATCGAGAGAGGTAGCAGTTAGGGAATCAGAGTAGTACTTTACCATCAACTCTGGTAACTTACATAGCTTGACCCTACCTTGGTTGTCTATACATCCTTACTCTCTTCAGAGAGGGGGGTGTATTACTAATAAGACCAGCCACTATCCTGGTATCATCTGATACACTTTGTGTCCAGGATATCTTATATTTTAATAACATCTGAACCTCTCGGGACATCTGTTGTCTCAGTCCGGGATTTCTATTACTACCCTGGGGTCTTTTCATTGAGACATTGTCTTTTATAGTTACTTACATCCTATGAGTTAGCAGTATGAGTAAAAGTAAAAATAAAATAAAAAGTTAGAATAAACTGAAAGCTAAATAAAGCACATTGAAGTACCACTGAGTACAAAACATAAGTTTGGTGACTGGATACGCTGACAGTGGTCTTGTATATAATTAGCCTTGTATTACCTAGTGTGTCTTTGATCTGTTGAGTCTAGCGAGTGAGTGTCTGAAAACTATTAGTATGGCAGCCTTGGCGAAGTTTAGGTCTGCTACAGTGCAGGCGGCAAAAGAATTTGGATTAAGTCGGGATTCTATGATACTTACTTACTTAGTCGTTCCCCTTCTACCGTGAGGTGTAGAGGTTTGGAAGAGAGAGCGCCAGACCATTCTATCAGCTGTCTTCTTCCTGGCCTGGTTCCATTCTAGTCCTCGGTCCTTCAAAGATTGTCTAATGTTGTCCTCCCAGCGGACTCTGGGTCGTCCTGGAGGTCTGGATCCCTGGCTCTTTGTTTCCCATGCTTGTCGTGGTAGCCGATCTTCTCCCATTCTGCAGACATGGCCAAACCATCTTAGTTGGGACTGTTCTATTTGGGTCTGCAGCGGATGGGATTTTAGGCCTTGACGGATCGTCTGGTTGCGGACCATGTCTCTTCTTGTTACTTCAACCACTTTCCTCAGATACCTCATTTCTGAGGTTTGGATCTGGCTTTTGTGGGTTGTAGTCATTGCCCACGACTCGCATCCATATGTCAAGACTGGGACATAGGTGGAGCGGTATACAGCCATCTTCGTTTTCTTACCAACCTCTTTCTTGCTGAGGAATCCACGATTTATGGCCTGAAAAAGTCTCCCAGCCGCTGCTTTTCGAGTGGCCAACTCTTCTTTGATGCCTCCCTTTCGGTCTATAATAGCTCCGAGATATCTAAAGTGGTCGACCTGCTCCAGGACCTGTTCTCCCAACTTAATCTGATGTTTTCTTTCTTCTCGTGATATCACCATGGATTTTGTTTTAGAGCTGCTTATGACCATCCCTCTCTTCTCCAGCTCTTCCTTCCAGACTTGCAGGTTGGATTGGAGATGTGCCTCTGATTTAGCAATCAGGGCAACATCATCAGCAAATGCCAGCTCCGAAATATAGACCTGTCTCATCTTCCAGTACCCCACTGAATACTTTCTTGTTCTCTCCTTACATGCCTTGATGACATCGTCCATAAGGAGTATGAAGAGGTAAGGTGATAGGATATCACCTTGTCTTACACCAGTGGTGGTCCTGAACTCTTCTGACTTATGGTTTGCTGTCCTCACATAATTTCTGCAAGACTTGTAGAAGCTCTGTATAGCATGAATCAGAGGTGCTGGAATATTCTTCCTTGCCAAACAGTCCCAAAGTTTGCTCCAGGGGACCCTGTCAAATGCCTTTTCCAGATCTATGAAACAAAGATGGATCTCACTCTTATACTCAAGGGCCTTTTCACTCAGCTGTCTGAGTGTGAAGATTAGGTCTTGAGTACTTCGGTTTGCTCGGAATCCGCACTGGACCTCATCCAATTGTGGCTCAGCTAGGCGTCGGAGTCTCTGCTCTAGGATTCTAGAGTAGATTTTACCAGGGACACTGAGAAGGGATATGCCTCTATGGTTTCCACACTGTCGATTGTCACCCTTTTTGAAAATTGGTGTTATGATGGCAATCTCCCAATCCTTTGGTATGGTCTTGTTGCACCATGCTGCCTGTAGGACCTTTAAGAGTAATAGGTCGCCTGATGCTCCCATGTACTTAACCATTTCTGGTGTTATACCATCATGCCCTGCTGCTTTGCCCATCTTGATTTTCTCTAGTGCTGCCCTCAGTTCTTCCATCTTTATGTCATCTTCACCATCATTGGTTTCCTCTTCTGTGTCAGTGGTTATCATTTCTGATGCTTCATCATGCTCACCATCCAGGAGTTCTGAGAAATATTCTTTCCATCTTTCCATTACTTCCTTCGGGGCAGTAAGCAATTTGCCTTGCTTGTCCTTTATAAATTTGAGAGGGCATTGTTTTTCTTTCCTCATGTTCTTTAGGGTCTTATAGAACAATTTCTGGTTTTCTTGTGCATCTTTTTCTAGCTTTTCTCCAAATTCTTCCCAGGACTTCTGTTTTGCTGCTAGCACTTTGTTCTTTGCTTCTGTTCTGAGTGTCACATATTCTCTATATTTTTCCATTTGTCCTGTTGTGTTTTTAGCTCCTAAGTATTGTTTCCATGCCATTTTCTTCTCTCTTATTTTCTCTTTGACTTCCTCTGTCCACCAAGGTGTCCTCTTTCTCTGGTTCCCAAGTCGGACTTCACCGCATGCTTCTGCAGCAGCTGTCTTTATGATATCCTTGAATTTATTCCAGAGGGTTTCCAAGTCATCAGGTCGTTCTTCTGTATTGCTCACTGCTGTAGCAATAAGCCCCTGATATCTGGTCTTAATTTCTGGCTCTCTCAGCTTGTAGGTCCTAATGCTCATTTCTCCTGTTCGTTTACTTTGTTTCTTGCGTGATGTTGGGCAGTTCCTAGGCTGAGCAACTCTTTCAGTTGTTCGTTTGATTGTTAGCAGGTAGTGATCACTTCCAATCTCTGGCCCCCTCCAGACTCTTGCATCTCGGACATATCTGAATGAGCTTCTCCGAACAATGGCATAGTCGATCACTGACTTCTCATTCTTGGTTGGTTCACATCTAGTGTATGCATGTATGCGCTTATGGGGGAACTTTGTGTTTGTAATGATCAGATTCTGCTCACTGCAGAATCTAAGGAGTCGCTTTCCATTGTCATTGAGAGTATCTTCTCCATATCTTCCGATAACTCCACCCCATCTAGCATGGTCATTTCCAACTCTGGCATTAAAATCTCCGAGCATAATAACTTCATCTAGGCAGTCATCCACTGTCCTTTGAAGCAGCTCGAAGAATTCCTCCTTGACCTCTGCTCTCTCATCCTCATTTGGCCCATACACTATGACCAGGTTGACTATGGTTTCTCCTTCTTTTAGTTTTACAACCATAATGCGCTCCGAGATAAAGTTCCATCCCTTGATACTATCTTTTTGATTTTGGGCCACAATGCAACCCACGCCCCCTTTAGCTCTTTCAGATATGGGTACACCACTGTAGAGCAACGTGTTGCCATCGAGATCCATGACTCCTTGTCCTTTTTTCTTCGTTTCCGTTATAGCCAGGATTTCTAGTTTTGCTTTCCTCATCTCTTCCACCAGCTCCTCTTCCTTCCCATTTATACTTCTTGTGTTCCAAGTTCCATAAGTCGTAGTCCGTAGTCCGTTCCAGTTCGTCGCCTTTAGAATCAGTCCGGTTTTCTCTCTTGTAGTTCGCGTAATCATGATTTAAAGCAAACAGGTGATTGGCCTGTTGTGCCTTTGCATGGTGGAGGGGCTGCCTCCTTACGGCCTCCATGCAGGCCGCCCTCCTCCTTTTTCATCCGGGCTTGGGACCGGCATTGGCGGAGTTGGGATTCTATGATACAATATGTTACTACTGAGTGTGACAAATATATAGAAAGAGAGGATAAGAAAGTGGAAACTGAAAGGAGGTTACAAATAGAAGCTGATAAGGAAGTTAAAAGATTACAATTAGAGGCTGAAAGGGAGGCTAAACAAATAGAGGCTGAAGAAAGAAGACAGGTTGCTGAAAGGGAGGCTGAGAAAGAGGAAAAGATGTTACAAAGGGAACATGAATTGAGGCTGAAAAAGCTTGAACTTCAAGGACATGTTACAGGAAATGGAAGTAGCCCAACTACCTCTGACCTTAGTGCAAGTCAAGGTGCCTCAAATGGAGCAATGAACTTCCACTTAGACCCATTTGTGGAGAAAGAAGATGAGATTGAGTCTTATTTAAGTAGGTAAGATAGATTAGCTACTAACTATGGCTTAGAGAAATGGAGCCTTAAGTTATCACAAGGCCTGAGAGGAGTCTCTTATGAAGTTTTTGCAAAACTTGGAAAAGAAGACCAAGAAGATTATGAAATCTTGAAGCAGGCATTGCTGGTTAGATATGAGAAAAACTCAGAATTTTATAGGAAGAAATTTAGAACTGCCAAGCTACTTTCAGGAGAAACTTACCACCAATTCTCTGCAAGATTAGAAACCTACTTGGAGAAGTGGACTACTCTTGGTAAAACTCAAGACCTAAAGGAAATGGTCATGATGGAGCAAGTGAGAGAGTCTATGCCTCCAGACATGAGAAAATTTCTTATGAACAAGGTGCAGAGAGATTGGGGGAGATCTTAACAGTTGCTGAGAGATATCAAGCAGCTCAGTCAGAAATAGCTGGAGTTAAGAGGAAACCAGTAGAAAGTAGTAGGCCACCCTAAAACCAGAATAAGTTTGATAATAGGGACCAACAATCACACAGATATAAACAAGGATATGATAAACCAAAATGGGACCAAAGAGACAGAAACCCTCAGGTACAAGATAAGAAACCCTATAAACAGGGAGAGAAATGGTGTAAAATTTGTAAAATAAACAACCATAATACTAGGGACTGTAAGAACAGAAATCCTCCATATGTCGCTGCATGCCTCCCAACAGGGAACAAAGGAACGAAGGAACTGTCTACAAGACAGACAGACCTTCAACATCCCCCTGTGTGTGAAGAAGTATTTTGTAATGGTACGACTATTATGTGCCTTTATGTTACAGGATTGGATTATGACTCAGTTGTGAGTTCTACCCTAGTGCAACCTGACCAATACACCACAGAAACAGTGGAAATACAGGGAGGAACTAAGGAGATAGCAACCATGACACTTCCGATAGCTAGGATCAACGTTAGGACTCGCTATGTGGAAGGAGTGATTACAGCAGCAGTGATAAATGAACCTATCTACCCTCTGATATTGGGGTGTAGATATGTGTTTTTGGGAAATCCCAAACGACCTGTGATCATGGCGGCAGTACAGACCAGGTCACAATTTAGGAAGGAGGAAGACAGCCCTATAAACACTCATCCAGAGGAGATGAGGAAGGCACAAGCTGAAGATAGTTCATTAAAGCCGTGTTATCGAAAACTGCCAAAAAGCCATACTCCCCCAAATAAAGGGGAATTATATATGAAGAATAAATTGCTGTATAGAAAAGCTGGAACAGGAACCTATGATCATGGACAATTGGTACTGCCATCTTCATATAGGAACCGAGTTATGGAATTATGACATGCGATACCCTTTAGTGGCCATATGGGGATTAGTGCCACGAGACAACGAATCGCATGTCACTACTTCTGGCCAGGGATTACAGAGGACATAAAAAGATATGTAAAATCCTGCCCAGAATGTCATAGGGTAGCTCCAAAGCACTGGACTGCGCCTGCAACTCTGGGAGAAATGCCCATCATGGGAACTCCATTTGAAAGAGTTGCGTTAGATATTGTGGGACCTCTCACACGAACCAAGAGGAGAAACAGTTATATTCTTACTCTGGTTGACACTTGCTCTATTTGGGGAGACGCGGTAGCCATGTCATCAATAGATTCCAAACATGTGGCAGAGGCGTTACTTACAATATTCACCAGGTTAGGGTTTCCCCACCAAATCTTGACTGATAATGGCTCTCAGTTCAGGGGAAGACTAACTGAGGAAGTATTTAGGATCTTCCAAGCCAGGCACTTTCACTGTAGTCCTTATCACGCCCAAGGGAACGGGCAGGTGGAAAGATTCAATGGAACGCTTATTTCTATCCTGCGGAAGCTGGCACATGAAAAACCTGATACGTGGGATCTCTACTTACCCGCTGCATTATTCGCTTACCGGGAAGTCCCCCACAGTTCTACAGGTATGGCTCCGGCAATATTGTTATTTGGCCGGCCTATAATAGATCCATTAGAAGCCTTAATGAGAACGTGGACAGATGAGAAGGCAGAAGAGACTGTAACTTCATCGTACCAGTATGTGAACGAGTTGACATCTCGCCTAAAAACTGGCTGGAAATTAGCAAATGACAATCTGAGGAAAGCCAGAAGGAAACATGCTGCGTATTATAACAAGAAGGCGAAGGATAGAGAGCTACCGGTTGGGGAGAAGGTGCTTCTTCTATTACCCAGCAGCAGCAACAAACTTCAGATAGGATGGCAGGGCCCATACACAGTTCTAGAAAAGCTGTCTAGAACTAATTACAAGATAGACAAGAAAAGAAAAGGTATATCACGTGAACCTACTCAAAAAGTATCATGATAGAGAGGTTTCTGAAGGTGCCCATTTAATGACCCTGGCCATAGCTACTGAGATGAAGAATGAACCACTCACCTCATATAAATACCCCTTAAGACCCTGTGAAACTCATGCACAGGTAAAAGTTAGTAAGCATTTAACAAAAGGGCAGAGGGAGCAGGTTCAAAAGGTTTTAGAAAATCATACAGACGTGTTAACGGACAAACCGGGGCACACCAACTTGTTAGAATATGACATGAAATTGATAGACCCTACACCAATCTGTATGAAAGCCTATTCTATTCCTTTCGCCAAGGAACAAGCTTTAAAGGGAGAAAAAAGTTAGTTGCTTATCCTTTACAGGACGTGGCAATCAACCCCAGCTTTTATTGGCTGTTTGTGATTTTTCTAGGCAATTTTTTACATTCAGTAGTTTGCCATTGCTTTCTGAACGGTACGGCGCTTATACCATTGTTAAAATCCACACAAAGCGATCTGCTACCAAACCGCCTTTAGCAGGTTTCGAACCTGGTATATCTGGATTATGAAACTGCGTTCATATCCATTAGGCCACAGACGCCGACTTAAAGGGAGAGATAGAGTATTTATTACAAGAAGGTATCATCTCCCATAGTGAATCCTCGTATAGCTCTAGTGTGGTTTTGCTGAGGAAACCCTCAGGGGAACATAGACTCTGTATCGATTACAGGAAATTGAATGCTGTCACAGAGTCACAGGTAGACCCATTACCGGATACCAATCAGCTGTTTGCCAGGTTAAATAAGGCAACATATTTCTCTAAGGTGGATCTAAGTAAAGGGTACTATCAAATTCCAGTCAAATCTGAGATCAGACCCTTGCTGGAATTTAGCACATCGGAGGGGCACTACGAATTCAATATGTTGCCTTTTGGTTTGAAAAATGCTCCAAGTGTATTTTCCCGAATGATGAGGAGATTATTAGATCCACTGCAAAACCCAGCTATCACGAACTTCATGGATGACATCCTCATTGCAACAGAAACATTTGAGGAACATATTTCATCTCTAGACATGTTATTGGATAGGCTCAGGGAGGCAAATTTGACCGCACGCCCTACTAAATGTTGTATTGGGTTCCAGGAATTGGAATTCTTGGGGCACACAGTAACACAAGGAAATATGACTCCTGACCCCAAGAATTTAGAAAAGTTGCAGAGAGCACCACGACCACAAACAAAGAAAGATGTGAGATCATTTGTCTCACTGTGTGGATTTTATCAAAAATACATCAAAAATTTTAACAGTGTGTGTGTTCCTCTGACGGACCTGACCAAAAAAGACAAGCCAGACAAAATAGAGTGGACGGCGGAGTGTGAGCAAGTATATACAGAATTGAAACATAAACTCACCAGTAGACCTATACTGAGTGTCCCAGATCTAAGTCAAGAATTTGTGGTTAGATCGGATGTTAGCAACATAGGGTTAGGGGCAACATTATTACAAAGATCTCAATCACAGCCCAGTGAATTAAACCCAGTTGCTTATGCCAGCCGCAAATTAAACAAAGCAGAGCAAAATTACTCAACAATTGAGAAAGAATGTTTGGCGCTAGTTTGGGCGACAAAGAAATTCTAGATCTATCTGTATGGTAGACATTTTGTGGTACAAAGCGATCACCAGCCACTGGTTTTTCTGGCCCAGGCAAAGCATGGTAATACTAGATTGTTAAGGTGGTTCTGTTGATCCAATCTTATTCATTTACCATAGAATATATCACTGGGTCTCAGAATGTTGGGGCAGATTTTTTGAATAGGCACTGTCGTAGATTTTTGATAGGGAAATAAGACTTGGGTTGGTCCCTTCTGAATAGGTTAGAATGAGTGATAGCCACAGTGAGATGTGATAACAGAAATAGAGTTCCACGAGTGAGATGGTAGAAATTTATAGAGGCTGTCCCGGAAATCGAGAATCTCTCTCTCTTTCCGCCTATCTTCTACAACAGATCCAAAGGAGTCAGACAGTCTATTAAAAAAATATGTATATTAATATTTATCTATCCACTCACGTGCCCGCACATACAAGTGACGACAGTTAGACACACAGACGTGGGAACAACTATAACAATGATTATATAGATATTATGGGAACGAACTGACCACCACACTGAAATAAATGTAGGTATAGTTTAATTATCATAGTAAACTTACATCACAACATATAAAATACATCAAAAATATATACAAATAGTCATAAGAATCAAGGAATGCTACAATAGTGATAGACCCGTTTGTATGGTCCTCCCCTGGATATATAGCTCACAGTCCCGTTAGAAGAAAGTGATAACCCCAAAGAGTTACAGATACATATGATTGAGTCTATGGTTTCCCCCTTTTAAGGTATGGACAGACTTGATACTCTGCTTTATTCTAGGGGTAAATATTGTTAGCAATAACTTGCATAAAGGAAGTTACAACGTGGGTGACTCAAACAAAGAACGTCCTCCAGTCTACTTTCACTCGGTTCTTTCATCAGGGCCGTGATATACTTACAATCATGCTGTGGTTCGCCGTCTGGCGCAAACTTTGGGACACTCACACACTTTTTATCTGTTACTGTCGTTAAATGAAGCGGATCCAAGCTCTGCAGATTTGTTTGTTTGTTTCATCAAAAAATGGATCCGGGGAGCGTCTGCTTCATGCGATAGTTATTTCAGACTAAAGTTAGTGTCACTTGACTCACGAGGTAAGAATTAGGCTTAAACGAGCACACAATGTCAGAACACGAGGTTTCCCTTAATTAGGAAGATGACCGGTGGACAACTTCTCTCAACAAATAATCTTGGTTCACCACACACTTGTCAACAATGTCGGAAAGTTAATGTTTTAGATTTCTGTAATTTTTCTCACCACAAGGCAGCATGTACATTAGAGTTAGTGTAGAAAATATGCACTGGCTCTAAGGCCCAGTATAAGCATTTATTAGGTATGTCTCTGTTCAAAACGCCGGCAAAGTTTGGGTTATCCCAGTATTCACTGAATAAAGAAAAAAACACATATGAAATATGTTACATATTATGTACTCAATATAACTTACGTTTTTAAAATGCAAGCGTACCGCTTGACTTATCATTTAAAACTTCCCGTGCAATAAGTTATATATATAAAAATCATCAATCCTCATGAATTAGGAATACATACGTATTCCGTCAACACTCAAGAGGCATCTAGCATTTATAAGTTAGTTTAGAAAAATTGTTCCCGTCTGATTATTTAGCCGTTAAATTAAATTCATTATAGCTACATTGTTGTTTAAGCTAGAAATTATAATTTATTCTGCTTTCCACTGAAACACGTCACTAAAAAATAATACAGACTATATAAATTAAGCACTCTGCACCAAATCTAACTAGTGAAATATGAAATAAGCGATTATCACTTTAAACACTTCACAAAATATTAGATAATTATTATAATATATACCTCAACACATAGAACTACAGGTAATCGCACACTTTAGAATTATACCCTGATATATTTATTTGAAGCCTAGAGCTCGGTAAATTTCCGAACAAACTAGGGCTTTGCTATACAGCTTATTCTATTCACGAACAACCTGTCTACTGCGAATTTTGAGGACTGAATGAAAATAAAGTTTAACATTCTGGTTATATCTATTTCGAGACAAAGGTCCCACTTTATTTCGCCAAACGAAATAATCTCCCCATTCCGTCGAAAACACCTTACATCAACTAGAAGACTACCATGAACTGACACTCGTGCGTTTTCACACCTCACGCTGACCAGGCCAACAGTGAGTGCCTTGTCAGCTGGGATTTCCAGACAAATGTCTCAAACTGCGCCGAGGAGATGTCGGCTATCGCGCCTCACTGAGCGCTCAGCCGATGCAACTCGTTGTGGCAGGTGAAAATGCAGACACTTTGTCGCCTATAGGTCTGGCGAAAGCGAATATTCACAGTGTATTTCGTCTGGTGCAGGGAATGCTATAGACATATGTCTGCTCCTATGTCTGGCCAGACGAATATATTCACAGTTTCGTCCACTGACACCTAATGCAATAGAATGCATTTTAACGCTCTCTCTCTGACACGTTATGTCATAAATTTGTTTACCAGTATGAGAAAGAAAACGGTAAAGTTGAGAATGGGGAAGAAGATATTTTTCGCAAACGAATGGATGCGAAAAATACAGGAAAAAGGTAAAGAGTGATAATAAAATAGAGGATACGGGTGAAAGAAAAAGAAGAGGATATAGGCAATTTATGATCAATAAACTCTCTGTGACAGGCACCCACCTGAAGGAAACCAGGAGAATAGTAAGACAGAGTAAATCCAGGATTGGAAGAATGTCATGATTATGAATCCAGAAAAGAAGCTCCAACAGCGGGTTTACGCTTTTGAATTGGGAGGCTGTGTCGTGAAATGACGTCTGGTTCACATCGTGAATTCTAACTAACTCTGACCAATACCGCGCGCCATACATTTTCAAAGGATAAGGTACACACGCCAATGAAAAGCTTTCTTGGTCCTGTGTTTACTACAAGTTCCAAAGGTTGTTATTGCCGGGAGTTGTAGTGAGGATAAGCTCTCACTGCAGATAAAATACTTCTATGGCACGCGCCTCAAACAGCCTCTGACAACCAAGTCCATCTCCCGGCCTTCACGTGTGGCTCAATTTGAGCCCGGCGGAACTGTTTCCACTGACGGGAGAAGGGGCAAAGGCGAGCGACTGGCGCCTTAAAACCAGCAGCTTCGGGCAGATAGGGCTCGTGATCCTTGGTTGGTAGCTTATCTAAGAGAAGGAACTCTGAATTCAAACCACCGCTGCCTTGCGGGAATATCCATTTATGGAATTGGCTTCGGGAGTAAACCCTGAGGATAAATCCGGAGTCGGAGTCCCTAAGGCAGTCTAATGTCGATTCGACATTATTCTGGCAACTCCTGCGACATGGCTGGTACCAAAATGTATCGGCTACTGCCGTTCCTTTGGATCTACTGGCTGTGTGGAGAGGGGGAACATGCTGCATGGGCAACAGCTTGATCTCCATATAACTGTGCCCAAGCTCGCGCCCTGGAGAGGACACTCCAGCTTCACCCTATAGGTGTTGGCAAAACACGGGAAGTAGCAGTTACCGGTTATAAGCAACAAGAAGCAGAGGTGAGGAGAAAACGTCGAAAGGAGCACCAGGAAAATAAGCAGCTGAGCGCTGTCACCTCAGGGGCGCATTCCCATAGTCAGTTATGACTGAAGGGGCTATTATTATTATTATTATTGTTTACTACAGCTGGGAAAATAAAAATGGCAAGGCCCGATCTGTGTCACCTGATTAACTTCGGAATTTTACTACAACATTTTAGAAGAAGTACCACTTGGCAGAAGGTACCAAGCTAATATTATGGATATTACTCTACCCGTAAGTAGTAATATTTTTACTAATACTATTATAGGACGGGAGAAATATTAGGTTAAATGCATTCAAAGCTTCAGGTTGGCCTAAATTTAGCTGTTTAAACTATGCATAACAGAAAATGCAAGTAGTAACCAAAAAGATTATTATATAGATATGTAGAGCCTAATTCTAAGTATAAGGTAAACTTTACTTGACTAAAATCGCATCAGGAATAACGGAGATAATTTAAAAGCATTTTTCCTACATTGTACGATAGGCCAAACGGTACCCATTTTTTTCTGATAGTCATTGCATTTCTTAGGGATTCCCCTCTCATACGCCGGATGTTAGACTATAAATAGACTGGCCTTCAAACCTAGTCAGTCACTATTATTTGAACGCAGAGAAGGAGCATATGTTTATGCCAGCTTTTGCCTTTTGCAATTGTATGCAAACCTAAACCAACCATTTAGAGCTCATCTGTGTGTGTGCCTGAGGGTAAGAACGAATCTATATATATATATATATATATATATATATATATATATATATATATATATATGTATATAATTATGCAATATTCCTGTGTTTAATCCATCTGTGCGATACGACGTGTATAAGATGTGTAGAAAGGGACAGTGTGTAATGATGAAACTTACAGGCTCGTGTGTACTTCTAGAGGCAAAGTCCGCCTTCGGAAATATTTAAAATATTTAGAAAGATGGCTAATTGTGTCTGTAAATTGGGAAATGTATTTAAAGACGTATTTCTTGAATGGAAAGAGACACATACCGGTACCAGGAACATAAGGAAGGATGACAGGGATTGCATTACTGTATAATTTGACGTTACTTATTAGTCTGATTCAAGACCAAATTATTGTATGGAGGTGAATCATTGGAAACCGACTAGTAGTAAGAGTGTACCATAAAATTATGATCATATTGAATTAAAATGATTGTTGCTACTATACTGTACCCTTGTGCATCTGCTGACACACTATTCTGAAACTGTCTATCGTCCCCATCTGTGTCAGAGAGGGATATGTTTGGACCAATACAGCGATTTTGTTTAACTTTGTTTCAGGTTTAATCATATACTTGAAAACCTACACCAAATAATAAGAGGCATCTCTTAAGTAAGCCACAACGAATGCAGTGCCAGTTCTGAGGAAAAGTGCCAGCCATTTCGTCTGTAGCAGTGGGAAGATTCTTAACTGAAGATTCTATTCCAGAAATTTTGAGGGAGCCATCTGCAGTGTGAGATAAGTGACTCTCAAGAAACTGTGTAGCGTATCCCGGTTCACTAAAACAAGTTACCGATTCCAGTTAGTGATGACAGTATATAGCCAATTAGATTGTAAAGAGAACACTCAAATTCAAAAAAGGGAAGATCACCCAAGTTAGACTGCCTACCAAGAGATAGGCATCTTACACAAGAAAATGACATTTTTGTTGTAATATTTGAGTTTAAATGTTTTTCCAAACAGGAAAGAGAAACTATTATAATAAATTGTAAATATTCACAAACCGACTTTATTAACTTAATTAAGTTAAGTTACAGTTCTTGTTGGTGAATTAACTCTTAAAGGCCGGAACGACGCTGGTAGCGTACATCCGCAAAACCCCTAGAAGCCGAAACGACGTTGGGAACATCACTTTTGTTTTCCGTGAAATTTTTTCCGTATTTTCGTTATGACTCATGACTGAATACTATATGTAGAATATCACTAAAAATCCTTCATATTCTAATTCTACATTCATTTATCTTTACTGTGATGTATAATATGTGTGTCTTTGTTGTGTAATAACTCAGAAACTTTAGAATTTATAAAGGTACTGCTTTAAGGTACAAAAATAATTCTGGCAAAACTCGTGAAAAAATTCCGGCCTGCAAGAGTTAAGTTAAATACATACCCCTAGCATAGCAAATAACAATAAATAAAATAATAACCAAGAAGGATCGAGAGAGGTAGCAGTTAGGGAATCAGAGTAGTACTTTACCATCAACTCTGGTAACTTACATAGCTTGACCCTACCATGGTTGTCTATACATCCTTACTCTCTTCAGAGAGGGGGGAGGGGGGATGGGGGTATTACTAATAAGACCAGACACTATCCTGGTATCGTCTGATACACTTTGTGTCCAGGATATCTTATATTTTAATAACATCTGAACCTCTCGCGACAAGGTTTACAGGATAAAACCTGTAACGAAGTTAAATGCAATCCCTGTACTTTTCTATCACTATCCCTCTATGACACAGATGGGGAGGATAGACAGTTTCAGACAGAGTGCTAGCAGATGCACAAGATATAATATAGTAGCAACAATCAATTCATTTCACTGTGATCATAAATTTCTTCTACATCCTTATTTATAATCATTTTCCCATGATCCGCCTCCCTACAATAATTTGGTCGTGAATAAAACTACAAAGTAATATATCAAACTATACAGTAATCCAATTCCATTCATCCTTCCTTATGTTCCTGGTATGTGTGTCACTCCATTAAGAAATACTTCTTTAAATACATTTTTCCAAACTTACAGACACACTTTGGCCATCATTATCAATTATTTTTGAATATTTCCCAAGGCTGGCTTTGCCTCCAGAATTACACACAAGCCTGTAAGCCAGCAACACACTGTAATTTTCTAACACATCTACAC
The DNA here is from genome assembly GCA_024509875.1 of Oreohelix idahoensis. NCBI lineage: Eukaryota > Metazoa > Mollusca > Gastropoda > Stylommatophora > Oreohelicidae > Oreohelix > Oreohelix idahoensis. The sequence goes on along the minus strand of JAMPIV010009434.1, from coordinate 28,272 downwards.
ACTTCCTATCGTACAGGTGGATTAATCACTAGAAATACACATAATTATATATATATATATATATATATATATATATATATATATATATATATATATATATATATATATTCGTTCTTACCCTCAGGCACTCACACAGACGAGCTGTTAATGGCTGTTTAAGGTCTGCTTTCAAGTACAGAAGGCAAATCGCTTCCACTAACACTTGCTTTTTTTTTGCCGCTCGCTTTCAAATATTGTGACCTGATTCTGTTAGACACGCGCTATAAATAGTGTGGCCTCGAGCGTCCGATGTGGTTCCCCAACGAATGTGTTTTGTCTTCAGAAAATATTGGTAAATTTTGCCTTATGTGCAAATCAGAAAAACTAAGATTTTATTTATCTAAGTTAATCCTGGAGCGATTTTATTCATCTAAAGTTTAAAATACGCCCTATATTATTCTACATATTTCTAGTAAACAACCTTTTTCATTCCTAAATGCATTTTATTCTATGCGTACGTTAGACAGCTAAATAATGGACGAACCTGAGGCTTCGATGCATTCAACTAGAGATCTCTCCCGTCCTATATCAGTATTTGTAAAAGTATTAGTACTTACGGGTAGAGCAACATCCCTAATATCGTTTTGGTAGCCTCTTCCAGGTGGTACTTCTTTCATAATGATGTAGTTAATTGTCCTCCGATACTGGTTTGCACATATTTGGACTTCCATTTTATTTATCCAAGGCTGTAGTAAACACGGCATAACGGAGCGTTCTGATTGGTCTGTGTATCTTGCAGGTCTTACAATGTATGGCGCGCGGTGTGGTCAGAGTTATGCAGAATTCGTGTTGTGAGACAGACGTCACTTCACGACAAGCATAGAGCAAAATAATGAAAGAAAGGGCAAACAATTGCGAAATAATAAGCGATCGGAGAGAAAAATGAAAATAAATGATACTGCCGTTGTGGCTAAAGGCGCGAGAGAGCCACCAAAAGAACACGTAGAGACCTTTCGACACAAAGGTACTATAATGTTTAAAAATCTACTTACAGACTTTATATATTTTTCTGTATGTTTATTTATTGGATGAAGGTTGCCAACGGAAGGATCCGCCCCTTGCCAACTATTTTATGTAGATCCCTGCTCCATATCTTCTTTGTCCATTTCATGCATGTCTCAAGTTCTCTTCTTCGTGAATGTGTTTTTATGGTCTCCTCTATTTCTCTAATCCTGCGAATTCCATAACAGAAACTGCCTTGTTTTACTATTAACTGGTTTTTTTAATGCGTGTCCTATCTGTGTTTGTCTGGTTTTTCCCATCCGTTTCATATCAGAGTTCGTACCATTTATTTCAACCCTTCAATTCTGCAAAAGAACACTTTTGTGAAGTCTGTACCTTTCTGGTTGCAGTATTTCGTTTCTCTTGTCTGTCCAATAGTATCTTACACGTGTGTTTTGTTTTTTTCTCATCTCATCTCATAATCGGAACCTCTTCTACCCCGTGAAACGAGGTGTAGAGGGGACCCAAGTGCACAAGGCCCATGGGCAGGTCATGTAATCGAAGTGACTTGGCAAACAGGTGATTAGCCTATTGTGCCCGAACTTGCCCTCATGTGTACTCATATTCACTATAAAACCACCGAACCATCGAGACGTCATTCCAGCCAAAATGGACAGAGCTTCATATACCCGAAGGTTTCGAGGAATGTCCGTCCTCATCTGCACAAAGGCATTTATAGAGGAACACTCAGGACCCGTAGGTCTGAGGAAAAGAGCAAAATCTGAGACGGACACAGCAGTCTTTGTTACTGGGAGGTCTCCACTCAAAGTGGTGTACCACACACAGTCAGTAAAGACAAAGGTCGCCTGCGGCGTTGTTTTTTTTTTTTCTAAGTTTATTTATATCTCATTGCACCCCCAGCACATTGGACAATAGTTCTTCAGGGGAAATGAACAGGGGAGATGGAAAATATATATATATATAATATATATATATATATATATATATATATATATATATATATATATATATATATATATATAATATATATATATATATATATATATATATTAAGAACAGTGGAACAGAGCTGTGATCTGAGGAAGGTGATTGAAGTAACAAGAAGAGACATGGTCCGCAACCAGACGATACGTCAAGGCCTAAAATGCCACCCCCTGCAGACCCAAGTAGAACAGTCCCAATTAAGATGGTTTGGCCATGTCTGCAGAATGGGAGAAGATCGGCTACCACGACAAGCATGGAAAACAAAGAGCCAGGGATCCAGACCCCCAGGACGACCCAGAATCCGCTGGGAGGACAACATTAGACAATCTTTGAAGGACCGAGGACTAGAATGGAACCAGGCCAGGAGGAAGACAGCCGATAGGATAGTCTGGCGCTCTCTGTTCCAAACCTCTACACCTCATGGTAGAAGGGGAACGACTAAGTAAGTAAGTAAGAGAGCTGTGGAGAAGCGAATGAAAACGTTAAGAAATACAGTGAAGTGAAGAAAAGAGAAGCTAATTAAAACGCGAAGAAATACAGCTGGAGAGAAGAGAGAAGCGAAATAAAACATAAGAAGAATGGCGGAAGAGAAGAAGGGAGAGCAAACATGAAGAAGTTTTGTGGAAAGGAACAAGGGAGAGCAAACATGAAGAAGTTTTGTGAAAATGAACAAGGGAGAGCAAACATGAAGAAGTTGGGGACAATTCCCAAGACATGGAAAGTAGCAGTAGTTATTCCAATACTAAAACCTAACAAAGGTGATCATGATGCTACTTCATACAGACCAATTTCATTAACTTTCTATCTAGGTAAAATATTAGAAACCATAGTAAATAACAGATGAATGTTTTATTTGGAAAAGAATAAAATATACAGCCAGACTCAACCAGGATTTAGAAGGGATAGAAGAACTATGGATCAGCAATGATTCTGAGCTGGTTTTTGGTACGAACCATTTTGTCTTCTGCGTACGTCCTGAAAAGGACGTTGGTTTTAGTATATAGCTACGATCGATGGTGTGATCTCCAAGAAGAAGAATGTTTATAAAATCCAGCCAGCACTTGACAACAAAGAAGAGTCATTACAGAACAGGAACAGATTACTGGAGAACAAAGCTGACCCAAATATTAGCGTCGAGGCCGAACCTCCTGAGAAGCCGAGCAATGCAGCTCCTGACACCACGGCGGTGGCAACAATTGACAGCCGCGAACAATTTGATGCAGATCTTGGCCCAAGAGAAGAGGAAGCCATTACCGGAATTGCAAAAATTATGATGAGAAGGCTAAAATTCCAGAAGGAGGCAAGAGATAAACTACGAGCGAATTCACAACCACCATACGAAACAACATCAACATCCACGCCCGTCGTGCCAGGCCTAGACATCGAAGACGCTGTCCGAAACTCGATGACGGAGAATCACCAAGTGGCAGAGGAGTGTCAAATCCAACGACACAACACCCAGATGGCATAAATTGCGAGAGCCGAGATACAAGCCAACAAAAACCCCGAACTACAAACGACTAGACCTAGTCTGGACGAAACAGCAAACAACCAAGTGTCCCACGGTGATCAGAAGATGCAGAACGCCACACAGAATCGTGAGCAGACAGACGAGGACAGGGTACCGAGCCTAAAGACAGATACACAGCCAGTGGTGGCAGATGGGATATGCCGCTCAGGCGAACTACAGAAAAGCAGTCACAAGGAAATGGAACACGACCGCAAAATAAAAATTACGCAGTTGTCTGGAGAAGAAGCCACCCTCGGGGCACTCCCGGACGACAAAGTAATCAATGTCCTGGAGAATGTAGTAGGCAAAAGATACATAATAAGTATCAGAAGGCACCAACATGGAGTGACACTTGCCCAGAATGATACAGAAAAGACTAAATAGCTGATGACTGCTCTGGCGCCCGGGCCTAAAGAATTTCAGCTACCACACAGGATCAAAATCCAAGCAGAAATCTACATAGAAATAAAAAAAGTAATCATGAAAGGGATAGACACCAGCTTGTCAGACGCAGAGACCCTCAGATGCATCCAGACCGAAAACCCTATGTACAGAATCACACACGCCGAAAGGCTAAAGTCCTGGAACAAAGAAGACACCAGACTGATAATAGTGACTTTACAAGGGAAAACAGTTCCGGAAAGCATCACTATCCAGAATAGACCCCGAAGAACACATGCTTACATCCCGCCAGTGATGCAGTGTTCAAAGTGCCAGGGATTTTCTCACACAAGGAACACGTGCAAAAAAGAGACGGTCTGTAGATACTGTGCGGGCAGCCACGAATACAAAGACTGCCCTAAGGCAAAAAAAGACCTCGACTACCTAGCGCCAAACAAAAATAGAAAATGTACCAACTGCCTCGGAAATCACGAAGCACGATACCATGGGTGTCCCGAATACCAACAAACAAGGCAAATAATTACAGTGGCCATTGGAAAGGGGGTATCGTACCAAGAGGCAAAAAAACAGACTGAAGGCAAGTACTATAGGTAATAGACGCCAAGACAGCCTAACGGAACAAGTCAGACAGCTCACGACTGAGGTGAGAGATCTGAAACAACAACTGCAAAAGGAGAGAGAAAACCGTCAGCCACACAAAAACAGAGCCTCAACTGCCAGATGTGAAGAAATCCCTGATAGCTCGGAAAGCGCGAATCAATTCATAAACAACATGAAAATAATACACCAAGACATGAAAAGAATTCAGCAGCAGGTAGAAGAAGATGTCAGGAAGCTGATAGAACTGAAAGAGGGAAACGAAGAACTACTCAAAAGAAAAAAAAGCAGAAAGAATGACCATTGAAGAAATTACATCAAACACACAAGAAACTAAAACGAACGGCCAATCAGACGAAGAAGTCATCGAGGAAACGCTAGAAAAGCTATTCCCAACAATTATAGAAAAAGCGCTATTACAGATACAGGAGAAAAGGAAGACACAAGAAACAGAAACGAGGAGGGCAAAAACATACAAAACTAAACAAGCCAGATAGTGAGGCAGGATATGAAATACACTATGGAACATGCCACGGCAACACAAACAGACAAACAACGAAGAGGAAGTCAGCTAGTGGTCCTTTTTAGGTCCAGTCCTTTTCAGGACCAACAACCAGCCAGTATCGAAGACCCTAACGCACAATATACGGTACCCCAATTATAACCTCTTTGGTTGAACAGGGTATAACAGCAATATAGTCGACGATAACCGATGATGAATGAATCAGAAAAAGATCGTCTTCGGCTTATCAAAACCCGTTTTCAGCTGCGCTTCGCCACAAGAAGGCAACAAATTAGTATATTGATGACCAGTTATTCCATCTCATTTAAATTTATTTTTCAATGATAGTTCATGCCGAGCGGGAATTACTTCCTGCTCGGCCGTAAAATCTGATCTGAATGAGTGCTTCCTGTGACTCAACGTCTTTGTCACATAACTCGTCTGGTGTATCAAGCTCTAAGCACGGAGACTGTGGGAAATAAACCAGAATCGCACAAAAAAGGCCTTTCGCGCCAGACTCTAAATCTAGGAGGTCTTTGACACCCCTGCAGATTTGCGACCAACTGTTTTTATGGGACTGTGAAGGTCCGAGATCCATTGTTGTCAACTTCAATTTAAAACCAAGATGACTACCAAGATATTAAAAACCAGAACTGGAAATCGTAAATAGTAGCAGAAGAGAAACGTTTTGTGGATGTATGTGTTTGTGTGTGTAACGGACATATTTTTTATTTATTATTTTTTTTTTCCACTGCGAAAACTTTTACAAGCTGGAAATAATACAAATTGTCTTTAACCATTAGTTGAAGGCAAATTTAATTTTGCTCTGTTGATCAAGAGAAATTGAACAAGTATAACATATGTGGGCAAGTACGAATGTTTATGTGAAAAGAATTGTTTTTGTCTAGTCGGGGTTGTTTTGTTTTTTTCTGGTTTTTTTTAATTCTTTTGTTGATTTTTGGGAGTTTTTTTCCCTCTCTCCCTTTTCCCCTCCGTTATCACTAGAAGAAAAAAAAGTACGGTACGCTCTATATTTCTTAAAAAAAGTGGGTGTAAGATTTATTTATTAATTTTTTTTCCCCTTCTTCCTTCTCGTTTTAATCAACACTATCATTACCAAAAAAATGTATAATGAGTAACTGTGGAGTACAAGAAAGAGTGTGTAAATGAGTGTGTGCATAGAGTGAAAGTAATTTTTTTTTATTTTTACAGCTGCAAATTGTATTTTCATTGTTATACTTATATTCATGCTATTATTGTCAATGTTTCACTGCATATGTCTTTGTCAGTTTCAACGGAATGTGAATAAAAATGTGAAAAAAAAAAAAAAAAAAATTCACTCAACTTCAACAACTTAGCTCGGGCGTTGCTGGCGAGTCCTTTTTTAGGGTTTTATGCTAGCAGATAGATAATGTTGGTCCTTGTCAGGACTTAGTATCTATCAACGGTGATCTGGTTAGCAGTCAACAGAGTTGACTTTTTTTTTGTTTTTGATGGTAAATGCGCTCAGATATAACAAAATAGGTTGAAAGGAAAGCGCCTCACCAAAAACCGAACCAAAAAGAAAAAAAAGCTTTCACTCGCTTCCCCTCGATAAACACGGATTGACTAAATAATCCTCCAATGAATATTAAATGCATAACAGTATAGACAATATCATTTTTTTGATAATAAAACCATACTGAACTATAGCTACAAAAGGAAAAATACCTATTAGAGATCAAATAGTATTAAGCCTAAAATAAATACAAACAAAAACATATTACAATAAACGACACACGTCCTGATATAACCAACAGCTCCATGTATATGGTAGGAGGTTGAAAGTGCATGCCACAAAAAAAAAAGTAACAAACACCTTAAAAAAAAAAAATCAGATAATCAAAATGGAACATGAAATCAATCTCTCCTCTCAAGTTCTTAAGTTGGACTTTTTACCAAGCCGTGACAATCTCAATTAAAAACACAGGGTTTTAGCTATGTGATACATATTCCCAGTGCCCCATGTCTGGGCCAAATACTCATTTAAACTCTTTAAACTACTCCTGTCGGCGTCTGTGGCCTAATGGATATGAACGCAGTTTCATAATCCAGATATACCAGGTTCGAAACCTGCTGCAGGCGGTTTGGTAGCAGATCGCTTTGTGTGGATTTTTAACAATGGTATAAGCGCCGTACCGTTCAGAAAGCAATGGCAAACTACTGAACGTAAAAATTGCCTAGAAAAATCACAAAACAGCCAATAAAAGCTGGGGTTGATTGCCACGTCCTGTAAAGGATAAGCAACTAACAAACTACTCCTATATTCGCTCTTTTTCTACTCATTTTCTACTACTACAGTTGAGGATTTTCCAGAGTTCAGTCAGGGAGGTCATGTTGACCACATTTATAGACGTCGTTAAGGTGCCAAGATATGCCATTGTCGACTGATCCTTGAGTATTTTCGTGGGAAGTCTTTGACGCTGATTTTCTACGGTTAATACCTTTAAATTCAGGGGGGAAATATTTGACAGTACGCCGACGGGAAAATCGCACAGCATTGCCTAACTTGACATTATTCAAAAGTATGAATGTATATATGACATGTTGGCTTGTTTATTATTGTGTTAATGAAAGTAGACTTTTGGCAGAAATAAGTGTGTGCGAATGAATCTGCCCATTTTATCTGTATTTCAATTTGACCTTGTTGTATTTTAATAATACACATGTTGTTTGTAACACTATGAAAAGAGCAAATTATATATATATAAATATATATAAATATATATATATATATATATATATATATATATATATATATATATATATATATATATATATATATATATATATCGGTATGTAATGGTTCTTGAAATGTATGTATGTATTTGTTGCGTCATTTTTGGGTCCTTAACAGTAGTAAAGTAGACATGAGTCTGACTTCTGTTAAGAGGGTACGCATCAACATATGTGGTAAGAATATATTTATTATTTGAGTTCATCGCGCACGGAAGCGCATATATTTGCGCGTAAGTATTTCTGCGTTTTGTTGCTAAACACCAGATGACGTAGTGACCTCAGAGAGGGATGTAATGGCTGGTTAAGAAGTCAGACGTTGGTCTGTTCGTTCGAGCCCCAGATTGGGGGTAAACTTCTGTTGATTTCTATTGGGTACGGCCTTCCAAGTGGAAGCTATCGCCGTGAGATTTCCACAGTAAGTTTTGAATCAAATGAATATAAATGTATTTGACGATTTTTCGTCATAATTTATCTAGTCAGTACATTCAGTTAGGATGTACTGAAATGGATTCAAGATAAAGGGAAGTTGTGGATCCAGCCTGTTATTCTTTCAAGTATGTGCCGCTTGAAAGAACTGTATTACTAAAGTAAATACAAAAGATAAAATATATTTATTCGCCGTCCTACGGAATTACGGCAAGATGTTGAGAGGTCAATCAAATTGCGGACTTAGTATTTAAAGTGCACTAATTACTATGATACCTCAATTATAATGGTAGGATATCCTATATTTATATTGTTGATGAGGCCAATTTGAAGATGGGACTTTCTTTGATGAATTGCATACCTCATGACCATAAGATGTACGTCTGTCCTTGAGGGGTCAGCCGTTATAAAATTATAAGTCGTTCAAGCTCACAATCTAAATTTGCTGATCATCCATGAACATTGATGCTGTATTTACAATGTCCTGTCGTATGTTTATTAATATGACTGTCGTGAGACTACAGTTCTGAACAATGATATATATTAACATTGCTGCATGTTTATTAACCTGCTAACCGTCAAATAACAGAGGATGTGTAATCTGTCCGTCTCAACGTACGTCCAAGTTTATTGTTAAATAAACAGTGTGTGTAAAGTAACCCATGAGTTCCAGTGTGCTTAATTTGGCACTGGCATTGGTTGACGTGCCCTGTTTGTGTTCCTGTTGCCTGATCGCCACACAACTTAACTAAATTCGCGTATCAGCACAAAGTAGTAGTCATCCACCACCAAAAACACTACTGCTGTTCTGGCGGCCAGTGTGATGTGAAGAGCGCACTACTACAATCCATGGAAGAATCGTTTGAACATTGCGAGTGCTTTCAAGGCGACATCATCTTGGACTTGTGATCAAATACAACGGTCATCTGATATCAAGGTCAACTTTGGACTCCAACTGTCATCATCAACGTTGGACATTTGCATTGTTTCACAACTATTTATGTATGATGGCTCATACATGCAGCGTAGAAATGCCAAAATAGCAATTTTCGTGAGGATCGGAAAAATTTTTCGGCAAAGTAAGATAAGTAAAATTGTGTGTTCTATCACCGTGTCATGCTTAGCTGAGCCTCCCTTTAATATGTCCACATTTCTATCTCATGTTTTATGTTCTATGTATTATGTGGGCGGTTGGGTCTGGTAGCTTGCGAAGGAAACATCCCAGTTTCACCCCAGGACCTTCGTGAGTGTTCTGTAGGGACACATTTTTACAGACTTCCCGCAGTGGAATGTTCCGACACATGAGTGTTGATGGATTTTTCCAGCCCACTGTGTTTAGTTCTCTGTGAACTATAATTGTTTAGCTGTGACGTCGAGTTTTTTATTATTGTTATCGTGTTAGTTCTTTATATGTACTTTATTTTCATGATGTATTTTGTTTGTCAACGTCCGTCTAAATCTGGCTATCATTTATTTTTATATACCATTTGTGTTTATACCTTGTGTTGTCAGTTGTCTTGTAATTTTTTTCGCAGTTGTCATTGCATTCTTTGCAAGATTCTCTTTTTAGTTCTACTTTGTGGTTCGTCAGATTTCTGCGAACGTTTTCATTTGTCCTTATTATCTTGTCCTTGTCGCTATTGTTCCATTGTCTACTTCTGTTGTACTCTGATAATATTTTATGCATAAATTGATTCAGTGATTAATAATATTATTAATATAATTAGCAAGTTTTAGTACAGTTCTATGGACAGGAACTTAGTGCACTTATAAGAGAGTAATAAATTTTAAATCATTTGATAAAATCATTCAAGATAGTAAGATTATAAAGACACATTTGTCATAATGTCAACTTTGGATTATTTTATTAAGCAAGCTAAAGCTCTTACTATGACTCCTAAAGAAGTCAAACAATTCGCACTTGTCGAATATGACAAGGCTCAGAAGTTGGAAGCAAAAAAATTATAAATTGAACTTGAGAGTAAGAAATTAGCTGCTCAAGAAAATGAAAGAAAACTTCAGATTGAACTTGAGAATAAGAAAATGGAATTGGAAAATAAGAAATTAGCAGCTGAAGAAAATGAAAGAAAACTTCAGATGGAACTTGAACATAGGAGATTGGCCGTAGCAGAAAATGAAAAAAAGATTTCAGCTTGAGGCCACTGAAAATGAAAGAAGATTTCAGCTTGAATCTGCTGAAAATGAAAATAGAAGACAGCATGAACAAAAGTTGATGGCACTGGAGCTTGAAAAAGTTAGATTAACTAATGAAGGTAATGCTCACAACGCTCAGTTGGTTCACAACTCGTCTAACAAAGATAATATTAAGCATGTAAACTTAAAATTGCCAGTATTCAAACAACATTCAGACGACATACTATTTTACCTGGATAGATTTCAAACAATATGCGAAGCCAATAAGATTGACACATCACAGTATTGCGCACATTTATTGCCATTACTTGCAGGCGAAGCATTAACAGTATTTAATCTGTTGAAAGACACTGACAAAATTGATTACAATATTGTCAGAGCTGCTTTGCTTAAAAAATTCCAACTTGATGAGGATGGTTATAGGCAAAAATTTAAAACACTGAAACCTGAAAGTTGATAGGATTTTGGTGACTTTATCTCACTCATACGTCTTACATTTGACAGATTGGTTGAACTATCTAAAATAGAACGTTCCTATGAGGCTCTCGTAGACTTATTACTTCGTGATAAGGTCTTATCGTTGGTTAACCCGTTATTTCTTTCGTTCTTACATGAACGTAAACCAACAAATATGAACGAAATGGAACAAAATTGTAGAAACTATTGTACTGCACATCCCAACATGATAGTTAGCAATTCTCATGTCAAAGATGAATTGCCTGTTGCATTTGCCATGCATCAAGGAAATAATTTCCGTCATCGCTCTCTTAGCAATGATAGGAACTTTAAAAAGGGAGATAACAAGAATTACAATTCTTTTAAAGGGAAATCATTTCGACATGGATCTCCATATAATCAAAATTGGGGTCAATTTCACAGATCACGGGATTTTAATAAGAATGATACTGGAAATTATCAAGGAAATAACTACAACCATAATTGGCAATCAAGATCAAATTTCTCAAATAACAGACATTTTTCTCCAAACAAACAATATGGTCAAAGGGACTATAGTCATGACAATAATTGGCGAGCTAACCAAAATGGTAATCCCAATACAAATAATAATTATAGCAGTTTCAGAGACAATAGTCAAAATCGATCTCGAGGTAGGGATAGATCTACAAACGGTAGATCGCATCATCTGACAAATACTGCTGTGCATGATACTCAGGTTAATTTAGATCAGGATACAAATGTTAATCCTCATAATGCATCATCTTGTTCTCTTGATTTTGAGCAGGCTAAATTTTGCCAGAAATGTACAACTTTATTCCAGCCCAAGGCGATAACTACGCTGAGTTGCGGACATGTGTTGCCAAGCCTTCCTGCAATGTCTACGGCCATGTCAGCTTCGACACATGATGGAAAAGGATCTCTTAACTTACATAATGGTTTTGTTGACGGAATTGCTGTCTCTGTACTTTTTGATACAGGTTGTAGCACCATCGGCGTCAGACATTCGTTGGTCCACCCGTCCTGCGCAACTGGAAAAACTGTGAAGAGTGTCACTTTTGGAGGCACAGTGGAGACTTTTCCTACAGCAGTCATTGATATAAAAATACTATTTTTTTAACAGGGAAAATACATGCCTGTCTACTCCCTGCGCCAATTAGTAATTGGTCGCATACATTTGATTAAAGAGTGTACCCCACAGCAAATTGCTGCTTGGGAAAAGCAACATATGCATTCTGCAAATGCAGTTGTCACTAGAGCGCAAGCTAAGGATATGTTGCAAAGTACACCAACAATATCTCCGGTTAATAATAATGTTGTTGACTCTCCTATATCACGTGAGTCTTTTATAGCATTACAACAAAATGATGCTTCATTAAAGAAATTTTTTCAATTAGCTCAGAATACTACAAACACAGAAACAAACTCTAAACATAATTTTATGCTAAAGAATGGGGTATTGGTTAGATTGGTACGTGATAATATGTCATCCGTACGATCTCAAATTTTAGTACCTTTTACAATGAGAGCTCGTATATTGCATCATGCTCACGACTCTCAATGTGCAGGCCACATGGGTTTTTCACGCACCAAATCCAGAGTGCTATCTGCATTCTATTGGCCAGGTGTTCACAGAGATGTTAATATCTACTGTCGTTCCTGTATTACATGTCAAGAGGTTAAGGTTCGTGGTCCATACCACGCAGCTCCTATTCAAGCTGCTGACATTCCAATTCGACCATTTGAGAAAATGGTAATTGACATTATTGGTCCTAACCAACCTTCTGCTAGAGGACATACACATATTCTCACTTGTATTGATATGTGTACTCGTTGACCTGAGGCTATACCTCTAAAGAGTACTTCATCTGCTAGTGTCGCAGATGCACTATATTTAATTTTTTCGCGTTTGGGTTTTCCACGAAAAATCTTATCAGATCATGGTGTGCAATTCGTTTCGGAAGCTACGTCTCAAGTCATGGCTATGCTGCACATTGATAGATCTCTTAGTTCTATCTATCACGCAATGTCGAACGGTTTAATTGAGCGTCAAAATAGGACACTCAAACAGTTATTGGGTAAAATTACTGAGGATCATCCTCAAGATTGGGACAGAGTCCTACCCGCTGCTCTCTTTGCGTATCGAGAGGTGCAAAATGAAGTTACAGGTTTTTCACCGTTTCAACTCGTCTTCGGCGTTTAACTTCGCGGTCCTATGTCGTTACTACACGACCTACTTACGGAGGAGGATATTACAAATGATACTCAATCCTCGTATGAGTATGTAATTTCTTTGAGGAAAACAATCATAGATGCATGTAGGTTAGCCACCACATCATCTGAATTAGCAAAAGAAAAAGCTCGACTCTTTGCTAATAGGTACCGACGTCTTCGCCAGCTTTTTCCTGGTGACGAGGCTTATGTATTACTCCCTCGTAAAGACAATCGTTTACTCATTGCCTGGAAAGGGCCTTTCAAAATAATTTCTCGAATTTCTGATGTCGATTACATTGTCGATATCATGGGCAAACATAAAACCTTTCATATAAATATGTTAAAGGAATTTCACTCTCGTCCTGACTATCTTCAGTCAGTGTTCCAAGCAACTGACGACCCTACACTTTGTCTTCATCATTATACCGCTTTATCGGTAATTCAGGAAGAAGAGTCTTCTTTTCAAGATGTACCTTTACCTATACCGGTAGTACCACTTCATTCAACGGAAAATTGGAATGATGTTTCTATTTCTCCTGACCTTTCTGCTGATCAGCTTCAGCAAGTATTCACTCTTCTTCGATCCTATCAGGATGTTCTCACTGACATCTCCGGTCGTACGTCTGTCATTCAACATGACATTTTACTGACCGACGACACACCTATTCGGGTCCGTCCATATTCTCTTCCTCTTCACTTTCGATCTCAAGTTGATAAGGAATTGGATGAGATGCTTCAATTAAAAATAATTGAACCATCCACTTCACCATATTCTTCTTCGATGGTTATTACCCGCAAGAAAGATAATAACATTCGTCTTTGTGTAAACCAGCGGTTCCCAACCTGTGGTACGCGTACCCCTGAGGGTACGCGACAGGACGTTCAGGGGTACGCGAAAAAAATTGAGTAATGGCGGAAAAAAGATACATATGTCAACAATGTAAAAAACAAGTCAAAAGTTGTGAAATTAATTCAGCGCTATACTATACAACATGAACTGTGTGAGACAATCTCCGCCGTTTTTCTTGCGCGCCACTGGCATGCTGTCTGCTTGGACTGGCGTGTGTGAAAATCTATGGCATTTCGTGTGACCACAATTCAATATTTTTACACAATAGTCTTCATTATGATGACTATGGGATTATAGTTGTGCCATTGAATATTTCATCAAAAATATGACTTGTTTGATCTTCCACACTATCTATGAACGTCTAATGTCCCGGAAGTAATAGTGTCGATTCTTGACCCAAATTTTACAAACGTGAGACAGTGAGACAGTGTTTCTATATACAGTAGTTTTTGTCATTGTGTTAACTTAACTTAAAGTGATTAATTGTTCAATTCGTGTATTATCAGATATGGATCAGTGGTTGAAAACCGGCACAGTAAAAAAGCTGAAACATAATGTGGAATGTGATCAATCGCCAAGTACTTCACAGGACACGCCTAAGACTTTGGTGCAGGATAGTGAAAAGACACGATCTTCAGTTTTACATAGAGCTAAAAAGAAAAAAATACAGTGACGAATACATGAAGTATGAGTTTTCGTTTATAGGAGATGAGGACTGTGCTAAGCCCCACTGTGTAGTGTGTCGGGAAGTATTATCCAATGGTAGCATGAAACCTTCGTTACTCTTGCGGAATTTACAAACAAAACACCCCAGTTATGAAAACAAGAAACACAATTTTTTTCAGCGCCTATCGAAACAACAGAATGTGACATCGTACTTGTCGTCAGCTAACAAAGATAACGAAAATGCGGTTGAAGCCTCCTACCGTATTAGTTATCGTATTGCTAAATGTGGTAAAAATCATACTATAGCTGAGAATTTAATTTCTCCTTGTATAAAAGATGAAAAAAAAAACAAAAAAAAAAAACACACACACACAAATAGTAATACGTCTTACAAGGAGAAGGACAAGAAAAACCTACGTTACGGCCACAAGGCCTTCGTCAGGGACAGACAAACAAGAGACAGGAGGGAAAGAAAATGAGAATTAAGTAGAGAACATGAAACTATAAAAATAAGAGAAAAGAAACTCCCTTAATATTAAGTCCAGTCACATGTGAAGCAAAGCAAGATGGCTGCCACTAAACTGGAAAGGAAAGTCATACAACAGGGACTCGATAGAGAAAGGCGTCTCAGACAAAAGAATGTTGGGTATTCAAACCGTGTGGTTGAGGCAACCCATAAGATGGATGAGGCGTTGTTCCTGGCGAAACCGACTGTTGGCGTCCGAGGAACAGTATCTGATGGCTGTCACCTGGATGTCAGTGGCACCGTGGTGGTCAGGGCCATTGAAGTGGATGGCCACAGGTGTGGAATTAAACTGAGAGACGTCATAGAGGTGTCTGCAGAATCGGTCGCCCAGTCGTGTGCCCGTTTGGCCGATGTACGTAATGGTGCAACGTTTGCATATAATAGCATAAATGACGTTGCGTGACTCACATGTGAAGCCATGGGTGATGGTGAACTTGGCGTTAGGGAACGAGACTGAACGTGTTTCGATTACATACTGACATGTCTTACATCGTGTACGGTTACATGGCTTGGTTCCAAAGTGGCCATCGTTGACGGTTTTCAGACGGCTGTGGACTAGGAGGTCCCTCAAATTTTTGTCCCGTCTATATGCCAGCAAGGGTGGCTCACTAAATGCTTCCCGCGCCACTGGGTCAGCTTGGAGGAGAGGTAGGTGGCGAAACAGGATCCTTTTGACAGCAGTGCTGTGAGGGTGATAGGTCATTATTAACTTGACTCTATCAGAGGAGGTTTTTTGGCTGGGTTTGAGGGCCTCTAGACGTGAGATAGGGAGAACACGTTCTAAGGCAGAGGTAAGAACATCTTCTGGATACTGTCTGTTACGGAAGAAGTCCAACATTTCTTGTGCTCGGCATAGAAAGTTGTCATCATCTTGGCATAACCGACGGAGGCGGAGAAGTTGTGAGAAAGGCAAGGAGTCCCGACAAGCCGAAGGATGAGAGGAAGTATAAAGGAGGTAACTGTGTGCATCGGTGGGTTTGTAGTACACCGAAGTGGTGAGGTGGGGCCGAGTGATAGTGACAACAATGTCAAGGAAATTAACAGAGACAGTGGAGATGTGAGAGGTGAATTGGATCGCAGGGTGGAAGTTGTTAATGAAATTAATGAACCTAGATAGGTCAACCTCTGGCATATCGGTGAGACCTATGCCATCATCGATGTATCTATGATACATCAATGGAAAAGGTCCAGGATACTGCTGCCACACCTGATACTCCAGGTAGCTCATGAAGAGGCAGGCATAACTGGGACCCATCTTGGTGCCCATGGCAACTCCACTTATTTGGTCAAAGAACTGTCCATTGAACTCAAAGGAATTGAGTCGAAGGACCAGTTCTGCAAGGCGCAGGAGAGTTTCTGTAGCGATAGAGGGGTGCGTGCGCTGGTCCAGGAAAAACCGGAGAGCTCGGAGACCATCAGAGTGAGGAATGGAAGTGTAAAGTGAGCAAACATCTAACAGAAATAAACGGTAGGTACGGTCTGGAGAAAGCTGAATAGAGGAAAAAGTAGTAAGAGCATGGTTTGTGTCCTTTAAGAAGGAAGGAAGCTGCTCTACAATAGGCTGGAAGATGCCGTCGAGGAAGTCTGATATACGTTCGGTAGGGCAGGCACACGCAGAGACAATGGGTCTCCCAGGGTTGGAGGGTTTATGAATTTTGGGAAGCATATAAAACACAGGCTTACCCAGACCACTATTGTCAATACGGAGATGAGAAGCGCTAGAAGGTAAGGACTTGTTGGCGATAAGACTTTTGATGGTGTCATGGACCAGACGATTGTTGAGGACTGTCGCATCATTGTCACGGCGCTGGTAGAAGGAGCTGTTGGTGAGCTGCTTATTACCTTCTTGGAGGTACAGGTCCTTGCGCGTATAAAAGATGCCGTTCTATGCATGCTCGGAGAGGAACGTTCGCACAATGAACGCTATCCCTATTTCGAACAATACAATTTCTCGAAGAATGCAGGATATGTCTGACGATGTTGAAGCGACAATAATAAGTAGAATTAAAAATAGTAAATTCTTTGCTATTCAAGTTGACGAAAGCACAGATATTGCTAATTTCGCTGTTTTGCTTGTTATTGTGAGGTATTTGAAAAGCAATGAAGTTAAAGAAAACTTTTTGCTTTGTCATTCTCTGTCAGGGCTTACAAGAGGTGAGGATATATTTCATGCTATTGATTCTTATTTCAAAGAAAAGGACGTTAATTGGTCTTATTGTTGTGGACTATGCACTGACGGAGCCAAGTCTATGTCAGGTTGCTATTCCGGTCTTCGCGCTCGTGTCACGAAGGTAGCCCCCAATATAACCTGGAGCCACTGCTGCATCCACAGGCAAAGCCTTGCATCTAACCGCCTTCCTGGTAAATTAAAAGTCGTTCTTGATGAAGCTGTGAAAGTGTCACATAGGTTTTATGATAATTAAATTGCCTATTATCTTCTTCTTTTCCTGTCACCCGTATCCTCTATTTTTATTATCGCTCTTTACCTTTTTCCTATGTTTTTTCGCATTCGTTCGTTTGCGACTATATACATTAATATTTTCCCATTCTCACTTTCGCCGGGTTTAGTTTCTCATTTTGTAACGCACTAGTGAGGTTATTACGTAGATGCCAGGCTCGGGAGGTTATCGCGTTGTGGATGTAAACTGTGCATATTCGTTTTCGCCAGACATATAGGCGACAAATATGTCTGCATTTTCACCTGCCACAACGAGTGGTGTCGGCTGAACGCTCAGAAAAGCGCGATAAATGACGTCTCCTTGGCGCAGTTTGAGACATTTTGTCTGGAAATCCCACCTGACACGACCCTCATTGTGGGCCATGGTCAGCGTGAAGTGTGAAAACTGCCGGGGCATTGGAGACTAGCCGTCTGAGATTCGCAACTGACACGCGCCCTCTCAAAGTGTTAAATCGCTTATTTTATTACACTAGTTAGATTTGGTGCAGAGCGCTTAATTTATATAGTCTGTATTATTTTCTAGTGACGTGTTTCAGTGGAAAGCAGAATAAATTATAATTTCTAGCTTAAACAACGATACAGCTATAATGAATTTAATTTTACTGCTAAATAATCAGACGAGAATAAACTTGCTAAACTAACTTATAAATGCTAGAAGCCTCATGAGTGTTGACGGAATACGCTCGTATGATTTTTAAATATAACTTAAATTCACATGCAGTGTTAAACTATAAGACAAGCCACGCTTGCAGTTTAAATTATCAGTTATATCCGAGTACATAGTATGTATAATTATTTTATATGTACTTTTCCCATTTTATATAGTGAAACTGTGGTACCCAAACTTTGCCAGCGTTTTAGTACAAGAGACATACCTGTGAGAAACATAAACAGTGTTTTTAATCTTTTAACCACGGGGGTTTGCAAGTTAACACCTGTCTGACAGTGTTTGTGTCTTCATAAATAGACAGAGTAAAACTCTCACTAACGGTTTTTTTTTATAGAGACTAAACTGTTTTTTTATAAGTACTGGGCCTTTGAGCCGGATCAGATTTCTGCACAAACTCTATGTACAAAATTTAGCCGGTGTGGAAATTAACATATTAACGTCAGTAACATTTGACGGAGTTTCGACTAGTGGTGTGGTGACCAAATATAGTCCTTTTCCTGAAAGTAGACACCGATCTGACATTCCTCAATTCTAGAAACCTAAGCTAGCGACACTGTGCTCGTTGTTAACGCTCGTGCCTGGACAAATTTTATGTGACTTAAACAGACATCTAAAACAATAGTATTCCCAAGAGAACGGTCCCGGAAGTGGTGAATTCAACCCGTCTTTTTTGGTCCTGGGGTTTTCTTGGCGCAAGATTACCATTGAAGATTGTGTATGAACAAGTCCTAAAAATATTGGTTTTGTTCCAGGAGTGGCTATAAAAGCTGTGAGTATGTGCACGTGTGCTCGTCTGAATGTATAGAGCGAACGCAGGTCTGAGTGTGATTTTACCTTTGTATTTTGGCACCCATTTGCTGTCTTAATTTTTTTCTTCTGCAGAATTGTTTCACATGCTAGTTTTTTTTCTTTTTTAGGCAAATCAGATTATCCAACTCTGTTCATACATTTACGAGAAGGAAAAAAAAACTCTTAGACTAAACCCTATGTATCTGTGACTCTTTGGGGGCTATCACTTTTGTTCCTTTTAACGGGACTGTGGGCTAAACATCGAGGGGAAGGATCTTACTGTGGGTCTATCAATTCTTGTAGCATTTTATTGACTTTATGACTATTTGTATATGTTTTTTTTAAATGTAATTTTTACATGTTGTGACGTAAGTTTACAATGATAAGTAAACTTAACAATAAATTAATCAGCGCGTTGGTCAGCTCGTTCTAAATATCTATATAATCATTTGTTATAGTTTCCCACGTCTGTGTGTCTACCTGTCGCCACTTGAATGTGCGTGCACGTGAGTGGATATATATATATTTAATGTATATGTGTTAGACTGTCTGACTACTTTAGATCTGTCGTAGAAGATAGGTGAGAGAGAGAGAGAGAGAGAGAGAGAGAGAGAGAGAGAGAGAAGATTTCCCGCTCTCAGAGACAGCCTCTATCACTATTCCACCACCTCACTCGTGGAAATCTATTTTGTATTTCTATCTCACACTGTGACTATCACTCATTCCAACCTATTCAGAAGGGACCAACCCAAGTCTTAATTCTCCTATCAAAAATCTACGACAGAAAGTGGTTAATTTTATAAAGTCAAAGTCCACAAACTCGAGGCTTTTCAAAGCACTGTGTGAAGAGATGAATAGTCTTCATTCTACCCTGCTCCTTCATACACAAGTAAGGTGGCTCTCTCGTGGTAAAGTCCTTACCCGGCTGTTCGAACTTAGACATGAAGTCCAACTTTTTTTTGAAGACCATCCTTTCCAACTTACTTCAAAGTTACACGACTGTGATTGGCTTCAGAGTCTTGCATACTTATCGGATATTTTCCTACAAATAAACAAACTAAATTAGCACTTCAGAATAGCTCGGTAACGATCTTCAATGTTTCAGACAAAATTGAATCTATGATTAAAAAATTAGATTTTTGGAGGTCGTGTATTGAAAAAGGCCAGCCTGAGGTATTTGAAACTCTGCACAACTTCCTATCTGAGAACGAGCTGCACCTCTCCCAGGAAATGACCGAGAAAATAATTGAACACTTGAAAGGGCTAAAATCATCTTTCGAGAAGTACTTTCCGAAACCTGGAAAAGAGAACTACTGGATTGTAAATCCCTTTGAAGAAGAATATTTCCAAGCAGCCACACTATCAATCAACGAAAAAGAGAAGTTGATTGAACTTTCGACTGATACTACTTTAATAGCTGAATTCAAAGGAAAATTCCTTATTAACTTTTTGGGAGACATCAGCAGAGAATACGAACAGCTGACCGACAAAGCGCTTAAGTTTCTGTTGCCATTTACAAATACTGAGCTGGTGGAGAGGGCTTTCTCTTCTTATACCTTTATAAAAAATAAATACCGTAGTAAACTGAATGCAGCTCCAGAATTGAGACTGTATCTTACATCACTTGAACCTGATTTTTAAAAACTACGTGCCTCAAAACAAGCTCAAGGATCGCACTGAACATTTGTCATGGTCACGTGACATGTGTGTTATAAAAAGTGATTTCAACTTTTAACAATAACAACGTTTTTATTATTATTATTAATAAATTAAATGTGTTAATTTTTATTGTAGCTTCTGATTTTTTAAATGTAAAAATATATGCACTGTTTGTTCACCTTTTTATTACATTGTTTTTTAATCCCGTGGTTGGCCTCTTTATTTCTGGTTATAATCTATAAATTTTGAATAACAGCAACTATATTAATTTCAAATATTTTGCTAATATTAGGGTACAATTTATAGAAATGGGCTGCTAAGGGGTACGCAAGTGAAAAAAGGTTGGGAACCGCTGGTGTAGACTATCGTAAGTTAAATAAAGTTAAACAATTTGACGTGGAACCATTACCACTTTTAGAAGATTTACTCATCAAACTCTCTATATCTCTTTTCTTTACTAATTTAGATTTGTCAAAGGGCTATTGGCAAGTCCCATTGACAGATCGTGCAAAGCCACTCACTGCTTTTTCTACTCCTCATGGTCTTTTCCAATGGAATTTTATGCCATTTGGACTAGTAAACGCACCTGCCACCTTTGTGCGCATGATGCGTCGTATTTTATCACATCGCTCCGATGTCATTGCCTATATCGATGACATTTTCTTTTTAGTGACTCATGGGATGAACATTTTCGTGGATTGAACACATTATTGTCCACTTTACGTTCGTATAACTTAATGGCTAAACCATCTAAAGCATATGTTGGTTTTCATGACATATCATTTTTAGGTCACCGTGTTGGTCACGGTCTTTTACATACTGAGGACAGTAATATTTCTAAAATCCTGAATATCACAATACCTAAGACTAAGAAACAAGTAAGGAGTCTCTTAGGTCTAATACAATTCTATGGGAGATTCATCCCTCATTTATCGACCATTGCTGCACCTTTCTCTACTTTGTTAAAGAAGGGCGCAGCTAACATGATTCGGTGGTCGCAAGAACATCAAGTCACGTTGGATATCATTAAATCATACTTTTCTAATGCACCTGTCTTACGATTACCTAATGCGGACCTACCTTTCATTCTCCATAGCGATGCGTCAAATTTTGGCATAGGCGGCGCATTACTTCAAGAATACTAAGGTACATTGTATCCTGTCATGTACGTGTCCAGGAAACTTACAGCTACAGAAAAGGGAAACCCGATAGGGAGCTCTTAGCTCTAGTCTGGTCTATAACAAAACTTCAACGTTTTTTGCTGGGCGCACATTTTATTGTAGAGACAGACCAGCGTGCTCTTACTGCTCTAAACAACATATACGTGAAGTCATCAAGATCAACCAGATACGCAATCGCTCTGCAACCATACAGTTTTACGTCTCAAGCAATACCTGGATCGCAGAATGTTCTAGCAGACATCCTTTCGCGATGCCGTTCTGAATCAAGCGAGATTCTACGCCCTATGAAAAGTGACGCCTCTGCACGAACATTTCCTTAGTTATGACTCATTGCTAAATTAACTTTACGTCGTTCAGCGACAATATTGTGATGAACTTTTTTCGTTCGCTGGTTGTGTATCTACATGTACATTTCCTTGGATTAGCATTTACATTTTGACGTTGAAATAATATGAACTTAAAAATACTGGACTAGTGTGTGAATAATAATAATAATAATAGCCCCTTCAGTCATAACTGACTATGGGAATGCGCCCCTGAGGTGACAGCCCTCAGCTGCTTATTTTCCTGGTGCTCCTTTCGACGTTTTCTCCTCACCTCTGCTTCTTGTGTGAGCCTCTCTTCGCCCAATCTGAGGTGGCGCCGTAAATAGCATCGCCACTTAGTGCGATCGGCAGCTTCATCCTCCCATGTTGCTGGATCCATGTCCAGTGCCCTCATATCTCTCTTGCACACATCTTTGAACCTCAGCTGTGGTCGCCCAACTGTTCTCTTGCCATCTGCTAATTGTCCGTAGAAATATCTTTTGGGATGCGACCATCATCCATGCGGCGAACATGGCCAAGCCAGCGAAGTCTGCGCTGTCTAAGAAGCGTATACATACTTTGAAGGCCAGCACGTGACAACACCTCGACATTTGTCACTTTATCTTTCCACGAGATGCCGAGGATGCGGCGTAGACACCGCAAATGGAAGGTATTGAGCCTTCTTTCTTGCTTAGCATAGGTCGTCAAGGTCTCGCTGCCATATAGGAGTGTGCTGGTGACGCAGGCATTATATACCGCAGCTTTGGTCTTCATTGTGAGTTTAGAGTTTCCCCAAACACGCGATGTGAGGCGGGCAAAGGTAGCTGCAGCTTTGCCAATGCGGCTGTCGATTTCTGGATCCAGTGAGAGTTTGTCATTGATGGTAGACCCTAGGTATGTGAAGTGGTGCACCACTGCCAATTCATAGTTATCGATAGTGATAACTGGTGCAGCACCCACATCCTGACTCAGCACATTCGTTTTCTTTAGACTTATTGTGAGGCCAAAGTCCTTGCATGCGTGTGTGAATATAACATTTAAAAGTGATAACATTTTAAGTCAAGCGGAACTTTGAGAAGTATTGACTGTTTTCTTTTATAACATTGCAACTTCGTCACTTTAATTAATAGTGAACTCAGTGTGAATTAATAACATTTTAAGGCCATGGACGCTATGCTTAAATTATTACTTAATCACATTTAATTATGTCTAATATTTAATATGTTTATAAGCAAATAGATTATTTCTTGTTCATAGCGCTAGTGATTTTCACGCATAACTTCGGTAGCATATCACCACTCATACTTATTTAGTACTGCTAAGTGTGTTGATTACTTCGCGTATTTTATTTCCATTCTTTTTCATTTTTAACTCATCGTTTTGATGCATTCATATTTCATTTTATTTCAATTCATTTATTGACGTTTTTTCTTTCTGTTAACATTTTATTTGTGTTTCATCGTCCTTATTACTTTATGTTATCTAGTGTTGCCACATTTGCCTCATTCTGGTTTATAGTGGTTGTACATTTACTTACATTGCATTTTGTTTATTTGAGTTCAGTTCACTTTCATATTTAATCTGGCACTAGTAATATTTTGTTTAGGATATTTAGATTGATTTTATGTGTAGATGTTAATTTGATTTACCTCTCCGCGGTTATTCAAGTAAAAAAATAATAGAATTATTTTTTTTTCGCGGGGTATGAGGTAAACTGTTGCGTCCTTTTTGGGTCCTTAACAGTAGTAAAGTAGACATGATTCTGACTTCTGTTAAGAGGGTACGCATCAACATATGTGGTAAGAATATATTTATTATTTGAATTCATCGCTCACGGAAGCGCACATATTTGCGCGCAAGTATTTCTGCGTTTTGTTGCTAAACACCAGATGACGTAGTGACCTCAGAGAGAGATGTAATGGCTGGTTAAGAAGTCAGACGTTGGTCTGTTCGTTCGAGCCCCAGATTGGGGGTAAACTTCTGTTGATTTCTATTGGGTACGGCCTTCCAAGTGGAAGCTATCGCCGTGAGATTTCCACAGTAAGTTTTGAATCAAATGAATATAAATGTATATGACGATTTTTCGTCATAATGTATCTAGTCAGTACATTCAGTTAGGATGTACTGAAATGGATTCAAGATAAAGGGAAGTTGTGGATCCAGCCTGTTATTCTTTCAAGTATGTGCCGCTTGAAAGAACTGTATTACTAAAGTAAATACAAAAGATAAAATATATTTATTCGCCGTCCTACGGAATTACGGCAAGATGTTGAGAGGTCAATCAAATTGTGGACTTAGGATTTAAAGTGCACTAATTACTATGAGGCCTCAATTATAATGGTCGGATATCCTATATTTATATTGTTGATGAGGCCAATTTGAAGATGGGACTTTCTTTGATGAATTGCATACCTCATGACCATAAGATGTATGTCTGTCCTTGAGAGGTCAGCCGTTATAAAATTATCAGTCGTTCAAGCTCACAATCTAAATTTGCTGATCATCCATGAACATTGATGCTGTATTTACAATGTCCTGTCGTATGTTTATTAATATGACTGTCGTGAGACTACAGTTCTGAACAATGATATATATTAACATTGCTGCATGTTTATTAACCTGCTAACCGTCAAATGACAGAGGATGTGTAATCTGTCCGTCTCAACGTACGTCCAAGTTTATTGTTAAATAAACCGTGTGTGTAAAGTAACCCAGGAGTTCCAGTGTGCTTAATTTGGCACTGGCATTGGTTGACGTGCCCTGTTTGTGTTCCTGTTGCCTGATAGCCACACAACTTAACTACTCGTACATTCGCGTATCAGCACAAAGTAGTAGTCATCCACCACCAAAAACACTACTACAGTATTCTTTTAAAATCATTATTATTTTGTTTTCAAGTGTAAGTATGAACGTGTGTAGAATAATGCATTAGTATATATGAAGGTTATATTTTTTTCTCTCTTTAAAGACGGATAGTGCAGAAGTAGGTTTTTTTTTTTTAAATATTTATATTTATTTTAAAGGAAAATTGTGCTATATTCTACTTCAGACCGTGTGGTCTTCGGTCCGAATACGTGGGAGACCACAATATAAAAAAAGGCAACTGAGTTGAGAAATGTTCTAAGGCAACGTTATATTCACCACAAATACTTCGTAAATGTGTCCTGACCTTGGCAGTTCTCACCAGTTTCTAAATCTATTCAGATCTGTGACACTGCAGATTTACGAGCAACGGTGTCCAACACCTGTAATTACGGGACTCGGACGGCCACGAATGCCAGCATTGAAAGTCGTCAAATAGCGGTAGCCGTAAATAGTAGCAGTGAAAAAACATTGTGTGTGTGCGTGCGTGTGCGTGCGTGCGTGTGTGCGCGCGTATGTGTGTGTGTGAACGATGGGTACATTATGTTCCACTGCGAATATTTTACAACCCTGGAAAAAATCCTATCCTTTAACATTAATCCAAGCCAAATTTAATTTTGCCCTATTCATCAGGAGAAATTGAATAAGTAGGCCTATAATATATGGGTTGTTCTTGAACATCAACCTAAAGAAGACAGAGGTCATGATGCTCAATGTGAGCAACCCTGAGTCCATATCAGTAAGGAATCAGCAACTGGAACAGACAGATGCCTTCACATACCTAGGATGCATAGTAACACCAGACGGCGGAGCAAGCAAAGTTATCAACAACAGAATGAACAAAGCAAGAACAGCCTTTTTTAGTCTAAACAACATCTGGAAGTCCTCTCAATACAGCACAAGCACAAAATTAGGATTATATCAGAGCTGTGTGCTTTCTGTGCTTCTCTATGGCGCGGAGAGCTGGAGAGTTACAGAGAAGGAAATGTCGAAATTGTCCTCTTTTCACACAACATGCCTAAGAAAAATTCTCCGAATCTTTTGGCAGAATATCATCACCAACCAAGATCTGCTTATTCGGAGCAAGCAAGAGGACATGCACACCATCATAGCTGGCAGACGCTGGAGCTGGGTTGGCCATGTCCTCAGAAGAGACCCCAATGCCATCACAAGAACAGCTATGCTATGGACCTCTGAAGGAAAACGAAAGAGAGGCCGACCAAAAACAACTTGGCGGAGGACTGCGGAGGCTGAGATGCAAAGAATGAACCAGAGTTGGGGCACTGTACGAAGGATGGCCGCCGACCGAGCAAAGTGGAATCAATTTGTTGTTGCCCTACAAGACGCCACTAGGCGTAATGGCCACTGACTGCTTTGACGGTCGGCGGCTAAGGATCAAAGAAGAAGAAGATAATATATGGGTGCAAGTATAAATGTGTGTGTGTGTGAACGAGTGTATATGGTTTTTTCTTTTAAGTGTGCCAGTGTAAGTGTGAATACGCATGAGTGTTTATATGTATCATAAAGTGTACTCTACTTGTATTCAATTTTGTAAAATGCACAATTGCTTTTGTAAAAAAAAATACAAATAAAAGTATTAAAAAAAAAAATCAAAGGAAAGAAAAACAGTCGCAATATTCCTAAAGACATCTATTTTTTTTTTTTTTTTAATTAATGTGTTTGCTACTTCATTTTGTAGCACGCCCCTTTCAACCATCTACCATGTACATGGATTTGTTGGTTATATCAGGACGTGTTTCTTTTATTGTAATATGTTTTTGTTTGTATTTGTTTTATATTATATTATCTCTAGTCGGTATTTTTCCTTTTGTAGTTATAGTTCAACATGGTTTTTAAAAAAAATTCCAATATATGCTATTTTCTAAGTTAGTATGTTTTTGATTTTTACTGGATGGTTTATTTGGTTAATCTGTATGTTTCTGGGGCGAGTCTTTCACCAGTTTGGACTACTGGTTCAATTCCTTATTTGATTTTTTATATGTTAGCTTTAGTTTTTTGTAATATAGTGTTTTATTAACTTTTGCATTTCTGAAGGGCTCTTTGTGCCTATGAGATTTTCTACACTCATTTCTACCTTGTGGTTACTACAGTATGTCTTAATGTTTTGCCTCTGTTGGTCATATTTTTTTGCAGTCCACTAGAAAGTGCCTAATTGTGTTTGGTTCTTGACACTCTTCACATGTGGGTTCCTCTATCATGAAATATCCAGTTCCCAGCTTGAGTCTCAGCAATTTTTTATTAATTGGTATTTTTAGTTCATCTTTATTTGACATTTTTTGCTTGGTTTTTTAAGGATTTTATATGAGTGTCTTGCTTTTTTACTTAGGTCCCATGCTGTTATCCATTCTTTAGTTATTTTTTGAGCAATTAAGCTCTTAATTTCAAACTTCCCTAAGCCTACTTCAATTTGGTTATGGCTAGTTCTCCCCCCTTTGGCTTCTTTGTCTGCTAGCTCATTTCCTGCTATCCCCACATGTGATGGTATCCATGTTAGTGTTGCCACAGCCTCCACACTAAAATAATAACATAAACACCATACTACAAACCACACACCATACATTCCATATCCATACATAACATAAACATCAATCACTACCATCATCACTTTTCCACATATCTACCATTTAACCTGAAAAAAATTATTCAAAAACATCCTCACAAACAACCTCAAAATTAATCCCCAACCAACATCATACCCTCAATATATTACAACCTATAACCAAATACAACAAAACACCAAACCAAAAACCAAAAAAGTACAATCACTACCATCACCACCAATACCAACAACACAACAATTCCCCACATACAAACAACACTAACTTCCCAAACACAACAAATACACCCTAACACATACCACAATATAAAACCAAAAATCATCTAAACATACTAACTCAAACAAACATCACAAATCACCTATTTCTACCTAAACATTCCCCCCAAAACCAACCCCCCCCCCACCATTATTTCACAAATCAAACACCCTTACTCCCACCATAAACACTCCAACCCCTTACATTTACAATCACCCCAACCACCCAATAAAAACCCCCCCATCCTTTACACACAACATTAAAACCATTCCATATTCTCACATAACATAACCACCAAACACACCCTCCTACACTTAAAACATAATATCCTTTATCTAATTCACAAAATCCCCCACACAATACCCCTACTCACCCCACACCTAACCCCCCCCCCCCCCCACCCTTTTACACCCCCCCCCCCCCACCAACCCTATCCACATCATCATA
>JAMPIV010009433.1:0-96372 GCA_024509875.1 Oreohelix idahoensis | reverse complement strand
ACACGCATGCCAGAAAAGAAGAAATAAATAAAAAAATAAAAACTTGTAAGGACGCTTCATCGCGGCTAATCATCTGTAACCAGGTCATAAGAATAACAATTAGAAACTACGTGGACAAAATATTAAAGACAAACCTAAAAATAACGAAAGTAGGGCAGCTGAAGAGATGTATTCTCTGCCTCATATCGTAATAATTTCTCCTCATCTTAGGTATGAAGGGACACGAAGATGATGACGATGGTTGAGATTATGTGTTGATTAAACATGTCCATCACTGTCAGATTCGCTGCTAACGACCTGTATATGTGTACATCATCATCATCTCAACCCGTAATCCGCCATGGGTCGTAGGGGTGCCATGGTGGAAGCATCAGCAGACAGGGACCTCCACTGCTCTCTATCCTCAGCAATGCGTACAAGTGTGGAAAAACCGTGCCCTGCCCATTCTATTATGTTATCAGCTCAGGATTTTCTTTGCCTTCCTCTTCTCCGTTTACCTTCGACTGTTCCCAGGAGGATCGTTTTCGAAAGGGAGTCGTGACGAGTTGCATGCCCAAACCACGAGATTTCGACGTTTCACTACTGACAAAAGTGGTTCTTGGTGGCCTGCATAGGTGTTTATCTTCTCTCTAACATAGACATTTGTTTTGTGCTCTTTATAGCAAATGCGCAAACTTCTTCTATAACATTTATACTCGAAAGCCTGAATCCTTCGCTCCGTATCTGCAGTGAGTGTCCAGCCCTCCCACCCATACAAGAGAATAGATAATGCAAGTGATTTGTATAATTTGATCTTCACAGGAAAACTGATGTTACTTTTTGTGGTGGGTTTTGATGTTACGAATTGTTGTTATGTATTATTATTGTATTAAATGAGATCAGCTATGAAGGTCCCTGAATTTAACCAATCGTATTGTAAACTTTTCAGAGTACCTTTCCGCTACCACCCTTTTGATCTCATTCAAAATTAATCTATAGTATTATTATTATTATGACTTCGTGTAGTGTCTAGGGTTATGAATGTGGAGTGTAATGTGTAATAACCAACAAACATACAAACAAATAGTTTATTATCCACAACCACCAACAGTATTACAACAATAACATACCAACGACACTTTAAAAGGCTATCTTATTTAAGACAGTGGTTGAAATTTGTGTAAATACAATTTTGTACAATTTATTATCCTGATTCTAATTTATTTTGAACCAGGACTGACAATCAAAAGTGAAATCAAAAGAATCATTTACAACATTTCAATAACACAGTGGATCTTCTGTCCATACATACAATATTATTCTAATATAAGTGTTTAGTTGTATTCTTCTACTTTGAGGTAATACTGGTATTAAACCATAGGTTGTTGGTTATAATCACTCCCTTTAAGTTATGTCTGTTTTCGTTTGTCACTTGTGGAAATATTAATACTAGGCACAGTTTTCTTTATTATCACTTTCTAGTTCTTTTAAGTTCTTTTAAGTTGAGCTGCCAGGTGCCGAACAAGAACTTATCTTGGCAGGAGAATACAGGTAGAACGTTTCCTCTGCTCGCTTGACAATCTTTTCCACCTTTTGATAGGCAATGGCCACTAGCATGGGCTCGAAGTATACAGACAGAGTCCTGAATCGAGCAGTTCTCAGGCGTTTGGTACTACATTAACGTCAGTACCCAGGACCCTGACATGTGAAGGTTATGCATCCTTCTTTATACCTAGTATACTATACTATTCCACATTTAAGTACAGGTACATTACAAACAAACGAAAAGGGTCATAGCTTTATACCAACCTATGCCACCATTATCTTTTTTTTGTGACAATGTACACCAGTATTCCTCTCCCCTAATAGTTACAACGCCACTGCAATTCCAGCTGTCATCTTTTCCATATAATAGGATAGGTGTTATGCTTCTTGATGACAATCATACATATTTTCTTGTAGTTTTACACCTCTCTGATAATCTATCACCTGGTGGATCAATCTCTAGGCTCTGCCTAAGTTTGCTACAGGCCCACTTACTTATTGTCGTACATTATTATCTCACATTCAATTTTTATTTTAGATACATGTTAATAAAGTCAATCTTACCACATTTATTCAATGAAATACACAGTGAACGATGACTGGCACACTTTCGATCTGCCGTTCTGTCCAGGCTTTTGAGAAATATGGTTTTCACAGCACAAGCCTGATCTCATCGCTACGTGTCAAAATTTTGTTAGAAAATGGCGTCCCCAACTAATGTTTTTTCCCCAATATCAACTACTCTGGCCAATGATTATCTTTATTTCACTTGTAAACAAAGTCTTTCAAAAATACAATTCAATTTTCTACTACGTTACTCGGGTGATATATGTTTAGTACGAGGTCGGCCAATAATATTTCGTCTCACTTCAAATTCCACCCAATCCCCTTCAGCGTACCATCTTAGCCTAGCTTTCACCTAATTTTTTCCCAAAAAAATATGCGATCCAATCTAAGCAGATATGACTTGACCTGACAGTATCTCTGATTCTCTATGTATTTTTTTATCAATATTTGATTATTTAATGGACTATTTAGATAACTAACAACATATTCTTGGTCAGCAAGTCTTCAGGTACACGAATATACGATTTTTATGGGGCTATGTGGCTTGGTTCAAAATTCTTTTTTTTTCCCTATGTTAGTTGTTTATTTTTAAACTACCTACGAGAGCTTATGTCATTCGCAATAAGAGCTAAGCGTGTTTCCATGACCGTAGTGTCCACATTTCTAACTTTTTCATCGTATTGGGGAAACCCGCCTATGGCAAAGCGTGCAAGTCGGTTGTAGAGTTAGAACCAATTTGAGACGTGATTTGGGTGTTTTATCTAGCCTTGCCCCTCCTTTCCCAAAATGCAGTTAGGCAGATATTTCTTAGAACTAGGAAAAGTGGGGCGTTTATGTCAAGGACGAATTTGAAAAATAGGGTACCGTTTTGTTCGGCTTATGCGTTTGCAAATAATAAGCTGGAGGCGTAGGCGACAACTTACGATTCTCGCCGAAAATTTTTAGTACTATCTTATCTTTGACTTTATGCACTATACTGTTATAATCTAATTTAGATATTGTATTTAGAAGTTCACCACACTTTTCCAGATCACATTCAGCCTTGTTTTGGAAGCTGAGGCCATCTTAAGTCTTGTCTTGATTTCTTTACTTGATCTTTCATCACTACATATAGTGGACCCCAGATATTTAAAGGTGTTAACTTCTTCTAACGTTTGCCCATTTAACGTAATGTTGGTCGGAACATGTTTCTTATGGCTATTCACCAATATCTTGCTTTTTTCTATATTAATTTCCATCCCATTCGTTCTTGTTACTTTCTCCAGTCTAGAGGTAAGGTCTTGAAGTTCTGATTCTGTTCCAGCTATAAGATCGATATCATCAGCGAAACGTAGATTGCAAAGAGGTCGGCCTCCAATCGATATGGTTGTTTTATAATCGTAGAGAGCCTCCTGCATAATATGTTCTAGATATATACTCGTATTAAAGTGCACTGGGGACAGGATACATCTCTGACGAACTCCTGCAGTTGTTTTGAAAAATTCTCCAATGTCATTGCTTACTAAAACAGCACTGCTTGCGTCCTTGTATAGTGCTTCAATGATATCTATGATGTTGGTATCAAAAATTGAATTTTCTTTATTTGCCATAAACCTTCATGCCAGACTCGATCGAAGGCTTTTGTGAAATCGATGAAGTTATGGTATAAATCGCGTTGATGCTGGAGATGTTTTTCGATCAGTAATCTAATATTACAGATTGTCGGCGTCTGTGACCTAATGGATATGAACGCAGTTTCACAATCCAAATATATCAGGTTCGAAACCTGCTGCAGGCGGTTTGGTAGCAGATCGCTTTGTGTGGATTTTTAACAATGGTATAAGCGCCGTACCGTTCAGAAAGCAATGGCAAACTACTGAATGAAAAAAAATTGCCTAGAAAAATCACAAACAGCCAATAAAAGCTGGGGTTGATTGCCACGTCATGTAAAAGATAAGCAACTAACTTTTAATCTAATATTGAAGATTTGTTCTGAGGTACTTCTGTTTGGAGCCGCGGTAGCATAGTGGTTAGTGCACTGGCTTCCTAGCGCAGTGGTCTATGGTTCGATCCCCAGATGAGGCGGAAAATTTTTAGGCCACAAACGGCTCCTGGGTTGACCCAGCCCCAAATGAGTACCAGAGCTACTCTGGGAAGGTTAAGGCGGCCGGCGTGATGCCGACCACATCACCCCTCGTGTGCCGACGGTCAAGATAATATGGGCCTAACACCATATTCCCAATATGCCTCAATGGGCGTGTAACGGGTTCCTTTACCTTTACCTTTACTTCTGTTTGGTCTAAAGCCAGCCTGTTCCTCGGACAAGATTTCTTCTGATTTTTGTTTTATTCTGTTCAAAAGTATCCTTAACATCACTTTACTTGGATGACTAATAAGGCTAATGGTTCTGTAATTCTTGCACATTTTTAGATTTCCTTTCTTTGGAAGCGGTATTACTAATGACTGCGCTTACTCTTTTGGCCATTTTTAGTACTCCATATCTTCTGGCGAATTGTTGTCATGATTTTTACTATATCTGGTCCTCCACATTTCAAGAGCTCTGCTGGGATTGTCGTGATTTAGTCTGTCTCACAACATGGTTTTCTGTATACATAGGAGTAAATATGACCATACAGCACGCCATATGTTGAGAACTCTCTGATACACCAGCCAATGAAAACGCGTCATTCTTGGTGTGTGTTGTAAAACGTACTAGGATTGAACAAAGAGGCCCATTTTGTGTAACCGATGGTACAATGCCATTTAATTTTGGAAAGAATAAAGAAGTATCACCGGAAAGGATTATATAATTCAACAACGGGAATGTTACGCTAGAGGTAGGTGTAAAAACTTTCTCGAATAGTATTTAAGTAAGATAGAAATATCGAGGGAAAGATCTTCGTTACATCAGGTTAGTCCCAATTTAGCTAGTTAAAGTATGCATCTATTAAAATGCATTTTGCAAACTAACCAATTAGTAGATAGATCAATACAGAATAATTCATAGAATAAATCAAGCTTTAAATGACAAAAATCGCCCCATAAATAAGAAAGATAATGAATATTAAAAATTTTGCTAATTAAACAGAAGGCAAAATTATGCCTCATTTTGAGATTTTTAACACCCTTTTTGCCCCATGCCATCCGATACGGCGGATGTGCTAGTATATAAGACCTTGCCCTTGGCTAAATTGAGGCCACAAAATTTAAAAAATACAGCTGAACTGAAGAAAGCGGTAAAAGTGTAAACGTCTTGTACCTTTGCCAACCGCATCTGCCTGGCATACCTAGATGCCCATTAACAGCCTGTTACAGCTTGTATGTATTGCCTGTTGGTAAGAATGAATATATATATATATATATATATATCTATATATTTATCTATATATATATATATATATATTTATATATATATATATATATATATATATATATATATATATATATATATATAATTATGTAATCTTCCTGTGATTAATTCACTTGTGCGTTGGGAAGTGTGTAGCATGTGTAAACTCTTGGAGACGAAAGCCAGCCTTGTAAAATGTGTAGAATAATTGAGAATGATGGCCAAAGTACGTCTGTAAGTTTGACAAAGTGTTTGAAGGAGTATTTCTTAAATGAACGACATATTTACCAGGAACATAAGGAAGGATGACAGGAATTATTTTAAGGCATTGATCAAGGTATTACTTAGTGCTTTATACTAGACCAAATCATTGTATGAAGGCGGATCATGGACAACTGGATCTAACTTAGGATTTATAAGGAAAGTGTAGTCACAGTGAACTGGCTGTGAGTGGTTTTGAGGTAAATTGTCCTGTGCATATGTTAGCACAATGTCTGACACTGTTTGTTATGTCCATTGTGTGTGAGGACAAAATAGTGCTGGACCATACAGGGGCTGTGATTATTTGTATTCCAGGTTTTATCCTGCAAACCACCAGAAGTGCATGAATAATCCATCTCTGTTGAACTCTGAGGTGCACGTGCTCTTAAAGTCATTGGAGCCAGATACCCAGCGTCTACCGCCTGGCAATTCACAGACGTGTTAGTCCATGGCGGGAGAGTGATTGATTTCTACATAGAAGATAAGTGGCAAAACCAAGCCACTGGTCAGCCTATTCAGACTCTACCTCTAATATATACAATAAAAAGATAAAAATACAGTGTATGATGAATCCTTATGGACATAAATTTGATAATTACTACTTCACAGTCCAGTAAGAGTGACAAAACATACATGAATTAGATAAGGGTTAATCAAAGGGTGAAAATCCATCATATTGATTCATTTTGATAATTGATATTCCATGCTTATTTATTTCATTATGTAAATACATTTAATTCATTATAAGTTACCTAACCGAAAAGAGAAACGGTATAGGTTAAATAAATTGTAAATATGTACCATCAGACTTGCTAAAATTATTTAAATTGAGTTCCGAGTTTTGTTGATACATATTATATATAGATAGACCATAATTAGTACCCCTAGCATAATTAGCCATAATAGAAAATAATAATAACACATAATATCAGGGGATAATCGTGAAAGGGAGCAAATAGACTTTCAGGACATCCACTCTCATCACACTTGGAGGTTTATACAGCTGGATTCTACCTTTGATGTCAATACACCCTGATTCTTTTCAGAAAAGGGGGTATTTCTTGTAAGACCAGTCTCTTATCTGGCACTATCCTGGTATCATCTGATACATCTTTTTAGTCCAGGATAACTTTAGATTACAATAACATCAACAAACGCTTTTCGTGACACTGGTGTCTCAGTCCGGGATTTCTCTTACTACCCTGGGGTCTTTTTCTTTGAGACATTCAGTCTTATAGTTAGTAGAAGTAGTAAAATTTAATAAATAAAATAAATTTAAGTAAAAAACAAAAGTTTGGTGACTGAATATGCTGACAGTGGTTTTTAATTAATTATATAATATATATATATTTACTAAGTTTGTAATTAGTATATTGATAAGAGTGTATGAGAATGGCAGACCTGGCAAAATTTAGATCTGCTACAGTGCAGGCGGCAAAGGAGTTTGGGTTGAGTGGGGAGGAACTAATTAAATATGTTACTATTGAATGTGATAAATTTATAGAGAGGGAAGATAAGAGGTTGGAAACAGAAAGGAGATTACAGATAGAAGCTGATAGGGAGGCTAAGAAACTAGAAGCTGATAAGGAAGAGAGAAGACAAGTTGCTGAAAGGGAGGCTGAAGCAAAGAGATTGCAAATGGAGGCTGATAGAGAGGAAAAGAGATTGCAAATGGAGGCTGAGGAAAAGAGATTGCAAATGGAGGCTGATAGAGAGGAAACGAGATTGCAAATGGAGGTTGAAGAAAAGAGGTTAAAAAGGGAGCATGAATTGAGGCTGAAAGAGAATGAACTTCAAGGACATGTTACAGGAAATGGAAGTAGCCCAACTACCTCTGACATTAGTGCAAGTGAAGGTACCTCAAATGGAGCCATGAACTTTCACTTAGATCCATTTGTGGAGAAAGAAGATGATATTGAGTCTTATCTAAGTCGCTATGAAAGGTTAGCACTAACTATGGCCTAGAGAAATAGAAATGGAGCCTTAAGTTATCACAAGGGCTGAGAGGAGCTTCTTATGAAGTTTTTGCAAAACTTGGAAGAGAGGAACAAGAAGATTATGAAATCTTGAAGCAGGCATTGCTGGTTCGCTATGAAAAGAACTCAGAATTTTATAGAAAGAAATTCAGAACTGCCAAGCTGCTTGCTGGAGAAACTTACCACCAATTCTCTGCCAGATTAGAAACTTACTTGGAGAAATGGACTGCTCTAGGAAAATGTCAAGACTTAAAAGAAATGGTCATGATAGAGCAAGTAAGAGAGTTTATGCCTCCAGACATGAGAAACTTTCTTATGGAACAAGGTGCAGAGAGGTTGGGGGAGATTTTAACAGTTGCTGAGAGATATTAGGCAGCTCAGAAAGAGATAGCAGGAATTAGGAAGAAGCAGGTAGAAAATAGTGGGCCACCCCCAAACCAAGATGAGTATGATAATAGAGACCAACAACACAGATACAAACAAGACTATGACAAACCCAGATTTGATCATAGAAACAGGAACCCTCAGGTACAGGATAAGAAACCCTACAGACAGGGAGGTAAGTGGTGCAAAATTTGCAAAATGAACAACCATAATACAATCGAATGTGGTAGGAAAGTCCCTATATATCACGCTGCATGTATGATAACAGTGGACAAGGGAAGGAAGAAACTGACAGATAGTCAGGTAGATCTCCATCATCTGCATCCTATTGCTGCATTTCCGAGTTCCCTGTTTTCACACTTAATGTTGTTTAATATGCTATAGTCAGTGTCGAGTTTACAGTTATATAATTCTTTACAATATTCTGTCCACCTTCTCATTACAGCTGTTTTTTCATTGAGCAGAGCCCCATTGCTATCTTCTATGACAGTTACCCTGGGCTGTTGGGATTTTGATAGTCTTCTTAATGTGTCAAAAGCGGCCTTGCTGTTACCTTTTATTAGCCCCGTATTAATGGAACTGCCATCACCGGTGTCAATACCTTGTCGAGGTATGGCGGCTTGCGTACCCTGATTACCCCCAGAGCTATGCCAGCGGGAGTTTTACTCCTGGAAGGTTCTACCAAGCTGGACAGGTTTGCGCGGGCAGGGGTCAGACGAAAGCAGACACCCTAGTCCTCCAGGTTGGGGGTTTTAGCATAGGGATGACACCCCTGTCTATGTAAAAAAAAATTGAAGTTACGGAAACAACAACGAATAAACAAACTTTGCTGCGGGACGGAAATCCGGAGTCTGAGGCTCGTATGACTGTCGGTGGTGAAAGCCGAAAGGAAGCCACTGACATGAGAACGGACGTCCTGACAGCAAAACATGATACAAGAATAGGATTTTAGAATGTCAGGACAATGAATGAGACGGATAAACTAAAATAGGTCACGACAGAAATGAGAAAATATAGGTTACACAATCTAGGGATAAGCGAGAGCAGATGGACAGGGGCAGGAAAAGTTAAAACAGCAACAGGAGAAACAGTACTTTACTCTGGAAGAGAGGATGGACAGCACAATGAAGGTTTAGCCATTATTCTACAGAAAGGAATAGAAAGGACATTACTGGAATGGAAACCCATCAACAGCAGACTGATAAGATTAAGATTGAGAGGTAGATTTACCAATGCTACAATAATACAATGCTACGCACCAACGAATGACAGCGGTGAAGAGGTCAAGGATGAATTCTATCAACAACTGCAGAAAGAAATGGAAGACACACCTAGATATGATCTTATTATAGTAATGGGAGACCTCAATGCGAAAGCTGGTACACACAATACATATAATGAAAGAGTAATGGGGAAATGCAGCAGCGGAACAGCAAACGAAAATGGGGATAAATTAATAAGTTTCTGTAGTATCAACAACCTGGTCATTGGAGGAACACTTTTCCCACATAAAGAAATTCACAAATTAACATGGGAATCAC
The DNA here is from genome assembly GCA_024509875.1 of Oreohelix idahoensis. NCBI lineage: Eukaryota > Metazoa > Mollusca > Gastropoda > Stylommatophora > Oreohelicidae > Oreohelix > Oreohelix idahoensis. Next base: position 86,791 of record JAMPIV010009433.1, on the reverse strand, counting down.
CAAATGGTCGGGACAGAAGCCAGACAGACCACATCGTGATTAACGGTAGATGGAGACATGCATTATAAGATGTGAAGGTTGTCATGGAATATTCTAATCCACATATATAAATTATCAATTAAATATAAAGCCTAATAAATACATATAATAAAGAAAAGAGCAATGGTAAAATGACAGTGCTGTCACAAAGAATGTACTCGAAATCCCCCTTGTTTTCTGCTTCGTCTGCAAATTGTAACGCTTTCACGTTGATAGTAAAAGCTTACTGTATTATACCCGCTTTCTTCAATGAAACGTGTGCTGTATTTCTTGGAAAAACATTAAGAGGCAGACTGCGTAATGACCTAAATTTTAAATTCCATTCATGTCTTTTTCTACATTACGTTACCAAAACGAACGAACAGATGGACAAAAGGATAGCGAGAAGGGAGAGGCAGAAAGCCGAACATTAAACACGCGTCGCGCGATACACAATTACTACTATCACGCGTGTTAGGCTACAAGCACTAACTTTTTTTTTCAGACGGACAGTGATAAAATACACTACCCTTCCCCAGAGTTAGGTTTTAAAATCATAAAAAACGCTTATTAGGAAAGATAACAATAGATGGGTTTACGGTTGAGAACATAACAGTACCCAGACAGCATATCTTCGAAACAGGAGGTAGAAAATACATATTTTGAACGCAGCCACGTAGCTCTTTTAAATTTGGATATTTGGGTTCCTTAGGGCTTGCTGACAAATAATAGGTAAAACGTTACGCAAATAGTCCAGGAATTAATAAATTATACCCAAAATAAAATATTGGGGGTGCCTGACAGCATAAAATCATTTCTGCTCATAAGATTTTTTTTTAACGTGTTTGAAAAAAATTTACGTTACAGAAATAGCCTACCATGTAAACTCCAAATTGATTGGAGCGCAACAAATGAAAGCCTAACCACGATTGGTCGGGCTATAAATACTATCTTGGTTGTTAGGGGAAACGGGAAAAGGTAACATTTTTTCAAACACTTGTCGAAACGTGGCTCATTGGCCAGTCTCGCTGATATACACACTTGGGAGCGTTAGTTCGAGACCACTTGTTTAAATGATCTTGATAAAGCAACAGTGCGTTGAAGCCAGCTCATAATTGTGTTAAATAAAAGCCTGGAACATAGGCAGATGGAAATTTGTGCCAGTTTGTGCCAGAATTCATTGCTAATCAACGTATCTGTGTTTATTCGTATGAATTGTGGTAAGCTTGAACCATTCAATATCTTTTAATGAAAATTGAATGTGAATTGTTGATTTATGCCTGTATATATATGTGTAGTTCAGTGGCAAATGTGAGGTAAAGCCTGTAATGCTCCAGCCTGAACAGAGGGTGTCGGAGGGTAGTAAAACGGCATGGAATGGCCAAATAGTACACTGACACCTGGATGATTGATTAGACAGAAATAATGCTGGAAGTGCAGAGGCGTAGTGACCATTAAGGATGGTAATGCTGGTATAAAGTATTTCAGATGAAGCTGACTGTTGGCCTAACGCTCTGAACGCAATGTTTGTGATGTATTGTGATCAGTGTAAAAAGAAAATATAAATTAGTTATGAAGTAGAAGGTACATCCTTCTTGATTTCAGGGACAGTGGTCTTGATGGTACTGAGCAGCACCTAGTCAGAGCTTTGCTGAATCCAGTGTCGGACAGCATACTCCTTGGTCCTTTTAGCTATCAGTGAGGTGTCTCCAGAGCCCAGAGGAGAATTCGAGCAGAGGAGTCCTTTCCTGCCGCCATCACGCCAGATAAGCTAACTTGGCCAGCTGAGCTCAACATTATGTCCCCTCATCTTGAACTGACTTTTTAAAATTAACATTAAGAGGGGAATTTACTTGTCTTAAAATCAGGAACTGTGAACATCTCAAATACTGGTCCCTAAAGACAAACTATTGAAGTCATGATGACAAATACCAACAGAGCTTGAACAAAACAAAACCAGTATTACCTCATTTTACTACTACACAACTGACACACATAGAACATTTGTAATAATATATGTCACTACAATATTCATATTAAATACATTCTGTACATAACTTGTAATTTAAATTGATTGTGATTCCTGGTTCCCTTGTAGTTGAATCAGGACACATATTCATTCATGCCAGTAATGAATACATATTGTTATTCGAAAGTTTATCAGTGACTCTTTTAAGATATCTTTGTAGAGTGTTATATGTATGTGAGTGTCACAGTGTTGTCAAGAGTAGTGGATTAAATTAAATTGTTTATCTGTCTGTTGTTGTGACTTACACTTCATCATACACATACCCTAGACACATAACATAGCATCACACTATTCCAGAATAATTCTGACTGAGATATATAGATATGTGGTAGCAAGTAAGGTTATCTATAATACACTACTCTTAATAGATATAGATACCTTCACAGCTGATCTCAGTCAGTACACTAAGTTCCCTATAAGTATTTATAACATCCCACTTCACCACAAAGGTAAGAAGAGGTGTAAATGTGGGAAGTGATCACCATTTAGTAGTAGCAAAACTGAAAGTGAAACTAAGAAGGGCTGGACCAACTGTAACTACACAGAAAAGGTTTGACATCAGCAAACTGAAGGACCCCCTTACCAGAAAAGCTTTTGCGGCTGACATAAAGAAACGATATCAATTTGCCAAAAGTCAGGAAAAGACATTGACTGATGATATAGACCAGAAATTCAACACCATTTCAACAATATATAAGGAAAGCAGCAAATCATGCGTGGGATTCCAGGAAAGGAAGAAGCAAGACTGGATAACACCAGAAACACTAAACACCATAAAGATGAGAAAGGAAATGAAAAGAAAGAAAACAGAAGCGAAGTCCCCCAGGTTAAAGCAACTATATAGCGAACAGTACAGTCAGATGGACAAGGAAGTTAAACGCCAAACCCGAGCCAACAAAAGGAATTTCCTAGACGATCTTGCAAGACAGGCAGAAGAGGCAGCACTAAGAAATGAACAAAGCACAGTACGGTATACAAAATAACTAAATTCATTAGCGGAAATAGGTGCAAACAATATTACATTAGTAAGAGATAAGCAAGGAAATCTCATCACGACAGCAGAGGGACAGGAAACAAGATGGGCAGAGCACTTCAGAGAAACTCTGAACAAGGAACCAATAGAGACACAATTGAATGTTCCTGAGGCTGAAAACGATCTAGATGTAAATACAGACATTCCACGAAAAGAAGAAATCATCACAGCAATCAAAGGGTTAAAGAACGGAAAAGCTCCTGGCCATGATAACTTAAATGCAGAGCTATTTAAGACAGACCCTGAGCTAGCAGCAGAACTATTAGAACCACTATTTGCACAAGTGTGGAAAACGGGGACAACACCATCAGAGTGGAACAAATGAATAATTGTCAAATTGCCCAAGAAGGGAGATCTTGCAGACTGCAATAATTGGAGAGGAATCACTTTTCTCTCAGTTCCCAGCAAAATACTAGGCAGGATAATTATACAGAGAATTTCAAAAGCAGTAGACCACAAACTGAGGAAAGAACAAGCAGGATTTAGAAAGAACAGAAGATGTGTAGATCATATATTCACTCTCAGGAACTTTATAGAGCAGTGCTCAGAATGGCAAAGACAGCTGTACATTAATTTCGTTGATTTTGAAAAGGCTTTTGACATGGAAAATAGATAGTGTCAATCATAAAAAGCCTCTAAGTGCAGTTTGGGCAGCAACCTAACCTTTGAGGTGAAGACAGGAGTACGACAGGGATGCCCCTTATCAACCACTGATTGCTTGGGCAGTCCAAGAGGAATAAGATGGACTACATTTTCTACATTGGAAAATCTGGAATATGCAGATGACATTGCACTACTAGCACATTCACATCAACACATCCAGGAAAAAACGGATGACGCACAATGTGAGCAACCCTGAGCCCATATCAGTAAGGAATCAGCAACTGGTACAGACAGACACCTTCACATACCTAGGATGTACAGTAACACCAGACGGCGGGGCAGGCAAAGACATCAACATCAGAATGAATAAGGCAAGAATCGCCTTTTTTAGCCTAAACAACATCTGGAAGTCCTCTCAATACAGCACAAGCACAAAATTAAGATTATATCAGAGATGTGTGCTTTCTGTGCTTCTCTATGGTGCGGAATGCTGGAGAGTTACAGAGAAGGAAATGTCGAAATTGTCCTCTTTTCACACAACATGCCTAAGAAAAATTCCACGAATCTTTTGGCCGAATACCATCACCAACTAAGATCTGCTTACTCGGAGCAAGCAAGAGGACATGCACACCATCATAGCTGGCAGACGCTGGAGCTGGGTTGTCCATGTCCTCTGAAGAGACCCCGATGCCATCACAAGAACAGCTATGCTTTGGACCCCTGAAGGAAAACGAAAGAGAGGCCGACCAAAAACCACTTGCGGAGGACTGTGGAGGCTGAGATGCAAAGAATGAACCAGAGTTGGGGCACTGTACAAAGGATGGCCACTGACCGAGCAACGTGGAATCAATTTGTTGTTGCCCTACAAGACGCCACTAGGCGTGATGGCCATTGACTGCTTTCACGGTCGGCGGCTAAGGATCAAAGAAGAAGAAGTATTAATGGATTCACATTGATCAGCTACCCATTTTTCTTTGGCCTGTTTCATTTTCTTTCTAATATCTTTATTCACCATACTGTATTGCCATGCTGCTTCAGGAACCTCTTTTTTAACCTTTTTCATTTCCCGCCTTGTATCACATAACTTCAGAATGTCATCTGTAACCCATGGTTTGTTTATTTTCTTTCTTTTACCAAGTATTTCTTGGTAAATATATGTACACATACATGTCCGCTGGGAGGACAACATTAGACAATCTTTATTCACCATACTGTATTGCCATGCAGCTTCAGGAACCTCAGGGTCTATATATAGGTCACATCCGGCGACCGAGGCGACAGTTGCCGAAATGTGTGCTAGAGTTCCCAAAATATATGCAAAAATTGTCCTGCTGTTCAATTAAGAAAAACTAAGAATTTAAATATCTTAATTATTCCTGGAGCGATTTTATTCATCGAAGACTTAAAATACGCTCTGAATTATCCTTTAACTTCCTATATAATTGTCTTTTACTTTCCTAAGTGCATTTTATTCTATGCGTACTTTAAACAGCAAAATTATGGACTAACCTGAGGCTTCGATGCATTCGACCAAAGATTTCTCCCGTCCGTTAGTACTTGTTGTAAAAGTCTCTGCACCGACATGTAGAGCAATATATCTAATATCGCAATGGTGACCTCTTTCAGGTGGTACTTCTCTCCTGAGGTTGTATTTAAATTTCCTTCTCAAGTGATTTGCACACATTCGGACTCCATTTTGGACTGCCTAATGTTTCTGTAAACACGGCCTGATGGTGCGATTTCATTGGTCGGGATATCCTATAGTATTTCCAATGTATGGCGCGCTGTTTGGTCAGAGTTACACAGAAGGACGTGTTGTGAAAGCAGACCAACTCACGACAATAGCCTCCCCATTTAAAAGCGTAAACATTCTGTTGAAGCTTCCTGTCTGGACTCACAATCACGTCATTCTCCCAATATTGGGTTCACTCTGCCTTCCTACTCTCCTGGTTTCCTTCAGGTGGGTGCCTACTTAAGAAATCTGCCCCAACATCTGAGATCCAGGGATATGCCCCGCATATTGTGTTAATAAACAGCACAGGTGCTGCTGCCTGTCTAATGCTGATTATCGACTACTATTCCTTTTTCACATCTCTGAGTCTGTCCAATGACATGTCCAGAGATAATAGATGTTCCTCATAAGTTCCGTAGTTATGAAGATATCATCCATAAAATTGGTGAGAGCTGAGTTGTGTAAGGGATCCAATAATTTCATCATCCTGGAGAAAACACTCGGAGTATTCTTCAACCCAAAAAGGCAACATATTGAACTCATAGTGCCCCTCCGAGATCCTAAAGTCCAGCAATGGTCTGATCTCAGGCTAGACGGGAAACTGGTAATACCCTTTACTTAGATTCGCATGTGTCTCTGTTACTGTAATCCTTAATTGTCCTGTAATCGATACAGAGTCTATATTCACCAGGGCGTTTCCTCAGCTAAACCTCACTGGCGCGATAATATGATCCGTATGGGGAAATGAATTTTCCTGCACCAAGAAATCAATTCTCCCGTTAAGTTGCTATAATATTATCTCAGTCCATGTCCGTGTCAATACTTCCAATGGACTGTGTATGGGCCGGTCAAATACCAATGTTGCCGGAGCCCTTCTACCATGCTAATTTAAACGGTAGTATACTGGAGTTGGCTGTGCTTCCGTCACTTGGTTAGCACAAACCAATCGTCCACTACCTATCTTTTTGGGGATTCCCCTGTTTCTTTATCAAAGGTGGCGGACTAACCCCATTTCTATTTATAGCCAGTTCCCGGTATTCCAAACAGATTGTCGGTATGGGATGGGTTGTGTCCCCTCTCTGTACAACACGGAGAGTCGCCAGGGAAACCGGTTTATTGGAAGACTTTTTGAGAGAAAGGGTTGTCCTATCCACTATGTTTACCTTTGTATTTTTATTTTCATACCTACGTCTGCCCCGATGCTTTCCTAGGTCCTGTTGATTTTCCCAACGTGTGGGGTGTTCCTTGCTACATTGTGCACAGGCAGTCACATACCGAGCTATGTCTTCAGCAGTTCCTGGCCAATAATGATTCACAGATGTCCTTTGACAGGTGGTAACGATTTTCATATATCCACCGTCTGGTACAACATGTGCTAGTTCCATAGCCTTGTCCCTATAACACGATGGCAGTACTAACTATCCATGTCCCTTTTGTCCTGCTCTAGCTTTCCTGTAGAGCAATCCCTCATTCATATAAAACTGTCCTGTCTTAGGGGGGTTATGGCTGTCTGGCAATTTGCCAAAGCAAGGTTTTAATGTGCTATCTTTAGCTTGGGCCTTTTTCATCTTTTTCGGATGAATATTTTGTGGAATTTCCTCCTCCTTCTTAGGGCTTCACCTGGTCTGAAGCGTTGCCATGATCACAGGTTTTCTAGGTTCACCTAAGAAGACATATTTACTTCCTATCACCAGCGGGTACATAGGATCATCACTTACTGCTGCACTTATCACTCCTTCCATGTAGCGAGTTCTGACATTGATCCATGCTATGGGAAGTGTCATGGTGGCTGTTCCTTTTAATGCCCCTTGTATCTCCACTTTTTCTGTGGTGTATTGATCAGGGTTCACCAAGGATGCACTCACGACTGAGTCAAATTCTAATCATGAATCATAAAAGCACATTATCTTAGTGCCATTACATGTTACTTCTTCACAGGTGGAGGGACAATGGAGATCTATCTGACTGTCTGTCAGTTCCTTCCTTCCCTTGTCCACTGTTCTCATGCATGCAGCGTAATATTGAGGGATTTTCCTACCACATTCCATAGTATTGTGGTTGTTCATTTTGCAAATTTTGCACCACTTATCTCCGTCTGTAGGGTTTCTTATCTTGTACCTGAGGGTTCCTGTCTCTATGGTCATATTTAGGTTTTTCATAGCCTTGTTTGTATCTGTGTTGTTGGTCCCTATTATCATACTCATCCTGGTTTTGGGGTGGCCTACTATTTTCTCCTTGCCTCTTCTTAATTCCTGCTACTTCTTTCTGAGCTGCCTAATATCTTTCAGCAACTGTTAAAATCTCCCCCAATCTCTCTGCACCTTGTTCCATAAGAAATTTTCTCATGTCTGGAGGCATAGACTCTCTCAATTGTTCCATCATGACCATTTCGTTTAGGTCTTGACATTTTCCCAGAGCAGTCCACTTCTCCAAATAGGTTTCTAATCTGGCAGAGAATTGGTGGTAAGTTTCTCCAGAAAGTAGCTTAGCAGTTCTGAATTTCTTTCTATAAAATTCTGAGTTCTTTTCAGAACCAGCAACGCCTGCTTCAAGATTTCATAATCTTCCTGGTCCTCTTTTCCAAGTTTTGCAAAAACTTCATAAGAACTCCTCTCAGCCCTTGTGATAACTTAAGGCTCCATTTCTCTTTCTCTAGACCATAGTTAGTTGCCAACCTCTCATACCTACTTAGATAGGACTCAATTTCGTCCTCTTTCTCCACAAATGGATCTAAGTGAAAGTTCATGGCTCCATTTGATGTACCTTGACTTGCACTAGTGTCAGAGGTAGTTGGACTGCTTTCATTACCTGTAACATTTCCTTGAAGTTCAAGCTCTTTCAATCTCAATTTATGTTCCCTTTGCAACCTCTTTTCCTCTTTCTCAGCCTCCATTTGCAATTGCAATCTCTTAGCCTCCCTTTCGGCAACCTGTCTTCTCTCTTCCCTATCAGCTTCTAGTTGTAATCTTGTAGCTTTAGCTTCTACTTTTAATCTTTTAGCTTCAGCTTCTATTTGTAATCTTTTAGCTTCAGCTTATAGTATCTTAACCTCCCTATCAGCTTCTATTTGTAATCTTCTTTCTGTTTCAACTTCTTATCTTCTCTTTCTATAAACGTGTCACACTCAGTAGTGACATACTGAATAAGAGCCTCCCCACTTAACCCAAACTCCTTTGCCGACTGCACTGTATCAGATCTAAACTTTGCCAAGTCTGCCATACTCACACAATATTAAGTTGCAGACACTCAACCACTCTCTAAATTAGACCAATCTAAATTTAATACACACACAAGGCTAATTAATTAAAAGATTACTGTCAGTGTATCCAGTCACCACAATTTTGGTTTGTACTCAATGGTACTACAAAGTGTTTTATTTAATTTTAGTTTTCCTACAATTTATGTTATTTATTAAAATACTCCCCTACTCCTAACTCATATGATGTAATAAGTGATACTATAGACCTGAATGTTTCAAAGAAAAGACCCCAGGGTGGTAAATGATTCCCGGACGAGCCCCCAGTGTCACGAGAGGGTAGATGTTATTGAAATTAATTGATATCCTGGACACAAAGGTGTATCAGGTGATACGAGGATAGTGCCAGATAAGAGTCTGGTCTTAAAAGTAATACCCTCTTCTCTGAAAAGAGTAAGGGTGTATAGATATCAAAGGTAGGATCAAGCTGTATAAGTTCCTAGAGAAGATGGTAATATATTACTCTAAGTCCCTACGGGCTCCATCTCCAGATCCTCCTCTGTTAATATTATTATTATATAAATAACTCTGCAAGGGGTAGTGACTAAATTATTTACCAACAAGAACTGTACTCAACTTAAATAATCTAAGTAAGTCTGCTGGTAAATATTTACAATTTATTTTTACAAGTCTTATTTTCAGCTTGAAAATCTAAACTTAAAATCCAATCACAAATTTAAATAAATAAACATTTGAAAAGTGTTCAAAAAATTATCCAGGTCTTTGAAACTGGTAGAAAGTTCTTCCTTGGATTAACTCACTCTGGTTGTCGAAGGTTTGTATATTAAGCTTAATGCTATTTTGTCACAGTTCTAGAAATTTGGTCAAGTACTGACTAGGATGTTTTCCTAGCTAAAATGCACTGTTTATTCATCATTTGACTATCTAGTTTGTGGTGATGCTGGGTTAAACTGTACAGTAGCCTGGTGTGGCCACTTATCTTGAAGTCTTGATTTGGTAATCTGTTCCACCTTGGGTCTGGCAAGAAAACTGTGTCTCCTCCAGGCCTTTGGATTTTGGTATCAGTCCCTATGTCAATCAAAGGGCGCTCGAACCACTTGATCCTATAGGAGAGTCTGTCTCTTTAAGGTGGAAGTAATTGCAGGATACAACCTGATAATACATTTAATTTCACCACTGTATTGCCTATCTCTATCTTCCTATCACAGAAGTAGGAGATGAGAGATAGTTTTCAGACAACAGAGTGCAGGTAGACGCACAGTTCACATCAAGTCAGCATTAATACAATTCAGTTCACTGTGAATACAATTTTCCTTCAAATCCTTAGTTAGAGCTATTTGTCCATGATTCGCCTCCATAAAGTTATTAGGTTTTGTGGAAAAATACCAAGTGATATCTTAATCAATGCAGTAAAACAATTCCTTTCATCCTCCCTCATGTTCCTGGTATGTGATCCATTCCATCAAGAAATAATTCTTTACCCCTTCGCCACCGCGGGTTTTTCATTCCAAATGACAACACCATTTTCAGCTTAGTTCGTTCCCCTGAACGACAGGATAATTGTAATTTTAGGGGTCATATTTTTAATTTGACTGTAAACAGTTTATCGTAAAAGGAAACCCATTAAAAGTATATATATATTATGAAAGAACATAAAACAAAGTTTCAGAATATGCTAATCAAGGCCAACATAAGTCAAGGTCAAAGGGTACGTACATAAATGAAAATTGAGAGAAAAATAAACAAAAATTATTTGTATGAGCCACAAAAGCTTTGTTGTTTTCATTTTATTATGATAAAAGAACGTGGAAACACTGCTGGCACTTGTTTTCTTGAGTTTGCTTACATTTTTACAGTTACAGGTTGGGCTGAGTGTGGTCAGTTTCAAAGCAATACCCAAGGCGCAAACCCAGCTTGCTGTTTGTCTCATTCACTATTAGTATCTAAAAGTTTTCATTCAGAAACTCATTCATGAAATCATGGCATTCACAATCAGTATGATCAAAGAGTAGACCAGACTGTGCTATAAACTCAGGCTGGGCAGCATGGTTCTCTTGTCTCCTTCATGACTTACGTTTGCATGTACATTATTTTCTTCCCCTGCCTCTGGTTACCAGTGTCTTTTAGGTGACGTTCTTCCTCGTCAATTTTTTTTCATTTTTTATTCCAAGGTCTAGATCTCGACATTTTCTTTCCTGGTTTAGGTGCAGATCTTGTTTTCACTGCCTTTCCTTTCACTGATGAATTATTTTGATCTAAACTGAGTGAACTAGATCTAGATCGAATGTTACTACTAACACTATCAATCACTTTCCTCGTTTTAGCAAGCCTTTCACTGTCATTCCCTTTCCTCGTTTTAGCAAGCCGTTCACTATCACTTTGCTCCAAATCTAAATCTACATCAGTCTGATTCTGAACTAGACTACACATACTCTGAATCTGGGTAATCTTTACCTTTAGTGCCGTCGAGTAGCCTATGTATAATATGTGTATTGAGTTAGGATTAGGTTTAGTGTAAACCTAACCCTAACTCTAAATGGTACGAAAATACACATATTATACATACTCGACGGCACTAAAGGTAAAAATTACCAGAAGCTCACTAAAAAGAATCGTCAGAATCATTCAAGTTGAATAAATTCAACTCAAACAAGAATTTTCGTGCTCTTTTTACACCAGATGTTTATGGTTCGGCAGCGTCCATGTTCGTGAACTTTCGCTTTTGTAAAATCGCTATTATCAGTTCTACTGTATTCGCTAGCAGTAAAATATTTTGTTCGTTTCAAGCTTAGTGGCCAGATTTTTCAATGCTGAATCCGATTATGCCCAGCAATTGCCAATACGTTTGTAAACAGAAGAGTTCTGGTGCTTTTAAAATAGGACGTACGGCGTACGTCATATAGGTGAATTGGAACGAGAAATCGCGCTACTTCCGTGACGTACGGCGTACGGCATAGCGACAAATATTGTAAAGATTTATGCCGTACGGCGTACGTCATACTGGTGCTGAAAGGGTTAAATACTTTTCTAAAACTATAGACACAACCTTGCTACCTTTCTCAATCGATTTGAACATTTACAGGCTTTGCGTTTTCCTCCAGAAATTTACAAAGTAGTTCATACACGTCTACACACTTCCTAACGCACACTGTAATTAATCCATAGAAATACTTATGTATATGTATTACCCTCAGGCACACACAGTCGAGCTGTTAATGGTTGCAATGGTCTGCTCAGATACAAAAGGCAAAGGCACTGTTCATTAACACTTGTTAGCGCTCGCTGTGATTTGAATTTTTATTATGGCCTCAATTTGCATTATGCAGGGTCTATATATAGGTCACATCCGGCGACCGAGGCGACAGTTGCCGAAATGTGTGCTAGAGTTCCCAAAATATATGCAATAATTGTCCAGCTGTTCAATTAAGAAAAAATTAAGAATTTAAATATCTTCGTTATTCCTGGAGCGATTGTATTCATCTAAGGCTTAAATTACGCTCTGAATTATCCTTTAACTTCCTATCTAATTGTCTTTTACTTTCCTAAGTGCATTTTATTCTATGCGTACTTTAAACAGCAAAATTATGGACTAACCTGAGGCTTCGATGCATTCGACCAAAGATTTCTCCCGTCCGTTAGTACTTGTTGTAAAAGTCTCTGCACCGACATGTAGAGCAATATATCTAATATCGCATTGGTGACCTCTTTCAGGTGGTACTTCTCTCCTGAGGTTGTATTTAAATTCCCTTCTCAAGTGATTTGCACACATTCGGACTTCATTCTGGACTGCCTAATGTTTCTGTAAACATGGCCTGATGGTGCGATTTCATTGGTCGGGATATCCTATAGTATTTCCAATGTATGGCGCGCTGTTTGGTCAGAGTTACAAAAGGACGTGTTGTGAAAGCAGACCAACTCACGACACCGTCAGAGCAGTCAGTGGCCATCACGCTTGGTGGCTTCTTGTAGGGCAACAACAAATTGATTCCACTTTGCTCGATCAGTGGCCATCCTTCGTACAGTGCCCCAACTCTGGTTCATTCTTTGCATCTCAGCCTCCACAGTCCTCCGCAAGTGGTTTTTGGTCGGCCTCTCTTTCGTTTTCCTTCAGGGGTCCAAAGCATGGCTGTTCTTGTGATGGCATCGGGGTCTCTTCTGAGGACATGGACAACCCAGCTCCAGCGTCTGCCAGCTATGATGGTGTGCATGTCCTCTTGCTTGCTCCGAGTAAGCAGATCTTGTTTGGTGATGGTATTCGGTCAAAAGATTCGGAGAATTTTTCTTAGGCATGTTATGTGAAAAGAGGACAGTTTCGACATCTCCTTCTCTGTAACTCTCCAGCATTCCGCACCATAGAGAAGCACAGAAAGCACACAGCTCTGATATAATCTTAATTTTGTGCTTGTGCTGTACTGAGAGGCCTTCCAGATGTTGTGTAGACTAAAAAAGGCTGTTCTTGCTTTGTTCATTCTGCTGTTGATGTCTTTGCTTGCTCCGCCGTCTGGTGTTACTATGCATCCTAGGTATGTGAACGTGTCTGTCTGTTCCAGTTGCTGATTCCTTACTGATATGGGCTCAGGGTTGCTCACATTGAGCGTCATCACCTCTGTTTTCTTTAGATTGATGTTCAAGCCCACCTGCTGGCTAAACTTATTAGTCTATCCGTTTTTTTCCTGGATGTGTTGATGTGAATGTGCTAGTAGTGCAATGTCATCTGCATATTCCAGATCTTCCAATGTAGAAAATGTAGTCCATCTTATTCCTCTTGGACTGCCCTCTGTTGTCTGGCGCATCACCCAGTCTATGACTGTTAAAAATAGAGTGGTTGATAAGGGGCATCCCTGTCGTACTCCTGTCTTCACCTCAAAGGTTAGGTTGCTCTGCCCAACGCAACACGTAAAGTTAGCATAGAGGCTTTTTATGATTGACACTATGCAGCTTGGAATTCCATAAGCCCTCAGTATTTTCCATAAACTGTCCATATGTCTACTGTCAAAAGCCTTTTCAAAATCAACGAAATTAATGTACAGCTGTCTTTGCCATTCTGAACACTGCTCTATAATGTTCCTGAGGGTAAATATATGATCTACACATCTTCTGTTCTTTCTAAATCCTGCTGGTTCTTTCCTCACCGGTGTTTTGCTGCTAGCACCTTGCTTTTTTGCTTCTGTTCTGAGTATCAAATATTCTCTATATAGTTGTTAGCTTCTAAGTATTATTTCCATTCATTTTGTCTTTTCTCTTATTTTCTCTTTAACTTCTTCTGTTCACCAAGGTGTCCTCTTTCCCTTCTTCCCGAGTCCGACTTCACCACATGCTTCTGCTGCAGCTGCTTTTATGATGTCCTTAAATTTATGCCAGAGTTACTAGGGCACCTGATCGTTCTTCTAGGTTGCTCACTGCTGTCACAATAAGCACGTGGTATCTGGACTTAAATTCTTTCTTTCTTAGCTTGCAGGTCTTAATCCTCATCTCTCCTGCTTGATTATTTATTTTCTTGAGTGATGTTGGGCAATGCCTAGGCTGAGCAACTCTTTCAGTTGTTCTTTTAATTGTCAGCAGGTAATGATCACTTCCAATCACTGGCCCTCTCCAGACTCTAGCATCCCGGATAAACTTGAATGAGCTCTTCCTAACAATGGCATGGTCAATGACTAATTTCTTATTCTTGGTTGATTTATATCTGGTGCACGTATGTATGTGCTTTTGGAGGAACTTTTGGTGAATGTATGTGTCGCTTATGGGGGAACTTTGTGTTTGTAATGACAAGGTTTTGCTCAGTGGAGAATCTAAGAAGCCGATTTCCATTGTCATTTAGTGTATCTTCTCCATATCTTCCAATAACTCCACTCCATCTGGCATGGTCATTTCCAACTCTGGCACTGAAATCTCCTAGAAGGATAATTTTGTCCATGCAGTCGTCCACTGTCTTTTGAAGCAGCTAAAAGAATTCCTCCTTGACCTCTGCTTGCTCATCTTCATTTGACCCTACACATTGACAAGGTTGACCATAGTTCCTCCTTCTTTCAGATTAGCACCATAATGCGCTCCGAGACAAAGTTTCATCCTTTGATGCTATCTGTTTTGTTTTTAGCCACAATACTTCTTCTTCGTACACTCTCCGACGTCCACTTGAATGGTCTCAAAGAAAGCAGTAGTCAGTTTGAAGCTATTTGAATCCCCGTAAAGCTTTTCCACGAAAGGAGCTGGCGTCGGCCATATGCACTTTCTCTGTACCACATATAAGGGGCAACTTTGAAGCAGATGTTCAGCAGTCATTTTATCAGTGCCACAGTTACACTGATCGGTAGTTCCTATCTTTAGCTTGTTGAATAGATGGTATCTCAATCTGTTGTGGCCAGTGCGGAGTCTGAAGATTACCACTTGTTCTCTTCTGTGGAGCTGGTAGTAAGCATCATTCTGTGTGTGCCCTGGATGTTCTACATTCCATTTGTTTCTGTAACTGATTTTGATAAAACTCTTTGCCTCCTCAAAAGTTATGCTTGCATCAGGCTGAGGTAGATGTGAACCTTCTTTTGCCATTCTGTCAGCCTCTTCATTGCCGGCGATGTTACAATGAGATGGGATCCACTGGATCACAGCACTTTTGAATCGTTGACAAAGTTTGTGGATCACTATTCTGAGATCATCCAGGTCTGTATTATTTTGTCTTTTCAACGTTGCAATTACTGACTGTGCATCAGTAAAGAAAGCAACTTGTCTCTCTGCCGTTTCTTCTGTCAATATAACCTCTGCTGCAGTTTTCAAGGCCTCTGCCTCTGCTCTGAAGTTGCTGGAGAATCGTCCTGTCGCCACTGACAGCCTTTTTTCTGCACCAGTGCTTAAGGTCAGAAAGACACCCCCACCTCCATTTTCTGTTGCATTTGTTGCTGATCCATCTGTGTATGCATGGGTCCAGGTGTTGCGTGGATAATGTTTCTCTATGTATTTTGCCGCTATGGTTTTTCTATCTGTTGCAGTGTGGCTCTTTTTACTTTCAATTCCAGGAATATTTTTTTATCATTTTAGGGAAACCATTTTGTTTCCAAACTGGAAGCTTGTGTGCAGTGTAGATGGGTTTAACAGTGGATATTTCATCTATGGATACTGCTCTCATTTGTGGTTTGGTTGATTCTACAAAATTACTTCGTTTGAGTCTTTGCCTTCTAAGAGCATTTATTCTATGGCACATTGGGTGGTCTGTTAGTCTTTTGAATTTTTCGGCCTGTTGTTGAGCCCTGCAGTCTCTTCTATCTGTCATTGGCTGGAGGCATGTAATCTTTTCGAGTTCTTTTATAGGTGTTGACTTCATGCCTCCCGTTATAATTCTCATTGCTTGATTAACTCTCT
Organism: Oreohelix idahoensis; assembly: GCA_024509875.1. Classification (NCBI taxonomy): domain Eukaryota; kingdom Metazoa; phylum Mollusca; class Gastropoda; order Stylommatophora; family Oreohelicidae; genus Oreohelix; species Oreohelix idahoensis. Next base: position 70,809 of record JAMPIV010009433.1, on the reverse strand, counting down.
CGCATGTGGGGACTCCACCGTAGAGCAGCATGTTGCCATTGAGATCCAGAATTCCTTGCCCTTTTTTCTTAGTTTCCGTCAGAGCCAGGATTTCCAATTTTGTTTTCCTCATCTCCACCACTAGCTCTTCCTCTGTCCCATAATACTTCTACAATTCCATGTTTCGTAAATCATCGTCCGTAACTCGTGCCAGTTCGTCGCCCTTAAGATCAGTCCGGTTTTCTCTCCGTTGTTGGTGTAACCGTATTTTAAAGCAAACAGGTGATTGGCCTGTTGTGCCCTTGCAAGGTGGAGGGGCTGATTCCTTATGACCTCCATGAAAACCGCCCTCCTCCTTTTCCAGCTGGGCTTGGGACCGGCCTAGGCGGAGTTAACAACTTGAGATTGACAGTCTTAATAGCAAACAGTGAAAAATGATTGCAGCAAATAAATAATACAACAGCCAGAGAAGTAAAATAAAGACCTTAGCCATTATAGCAAGAGGACAAAAGTAATGGTCATCTCAAAGAACAGACAAAAGTAATGGTCATCTCAAAGAACAGACAAAAGTAATGGTCATCTCAAAGAACAGACAAAAGTAATGGTCATCTCAAAGAACAGACAAAAGTAATGGTCATCTCAAAGAACAGGGCTTCTACGGAATGCACCGTTTAAATAAATAGGACAGTTTTAAAGCACATCAAATAGATTCATATCAGTGGACATGTTAATATCATAAGAGTGAAGATGCATCACAGAGGTGAAGAGTAGAATAGCCCAGGCAAAAACATCATTTCATAAAAGGAAAATTATTGTATGCAACAAATCTTTGTCAACGGAGGTCAGAAACAGAGTTCTTCAGTGTAAAGTACAGTGAATCCTGTCTTAAAGGAAGCGAGTCATAGGCAATTTGTTAACAATAAAGAATATCTCACAGTAACGTGATATTACAGTAGAGTGTTCAATTTACCACAGACAGCTGAAAAGATTAATGAGGATGTCATGACAGAGGCCAGCGGGTTATTCATTTTAGAGGATAGCTATTCGTATTCTTTGGGCATGTTATGGGAACCGGAAAGCTGGGATACATTATGATATCAAGAAAGACAAAAGATATAACGGACGACAAAAACAGAAGATACTGAGTTTACATCATGGCATGGAAAGTAATCAATAACGGAATTGATAAAGAACACTGGAGACAGGAAGCTATAAAGGCATAATCACCTACTCCAGCTGGCATGGTACTTTAAGAAGTAGAAGGTTCAGAAGCGTTTAAAATAGCAAATGATTTTTTTTTTAAATATTTCAATGCAAGCAATGATTATACGAATTTTTGAAATAGAGTATTTTAAGACGAATGTTAGTCATCAACAAAACAACAACTGGATTATTAATGTTATTAGATCTAAAGGTCTTTTATATTTGGACATGCGCACTAATATAACCGATTAGGTTGAACGGGACCAAAATGAGGCAACATTTTATTCTTTTAAAAAAAGCAGAATGCGTAGCAAGGGAAATAACTTGCTATTTCACAAAGCATTAAAAGTCGATATGAGTATGTCCCGTGACTAATACAGTAATAGGAGTCCTTGCATCAAATGATAAGAACATGACAATCTTTTCATTATCATTATTAAATCAGATAAGGAATAGAGTCAGTGATAACATTTTACAATACAGAATACAGGGTAATTCAAAATTATGTACACAAACTTTGAAAACTCAGTTATCATTTGAGATAGAATTATGGCATTTCCACATTTAACGTTACAAATATTCAAAGTGTCAACGACCTGCAACAATACATTGTTCACAGCGATGAACAAATAATCGCCTATCTGAATGGCTAAAGAGGGAGGACTAGAGAAGGACTAAGGGGGGAGGCCTAGATAAGGACTAAGGGGGGAGGCCTAGATAAGGACTAAGGGGGGAGGCCTAGATAAGGAATAAGGGGGGAGGCCTAGAGAAGGACTAAGGGGGGAGGCCTAGATAAGGACTAAGGGGGGAGGCCTAGATAAGGACTAAGGCCCAGAGAATGACTAAGCAGGGAGGCCTAGATATGGACTTAGCAGGGAGACCTAGATATGGACTAAGCAGGGAGGCCTAGAGAAGGAGGGAGGCCTAGAGAAGGACTAAGGAGGGACGCCTAGAGAAGGACTAAGGAAAGAGGCCTAGAGAAGGACTAAGGAGGAAGGCCTAGAGAAGGACTAAGGAGGGAGGCCTAGATAAGGACTGAGGCCTAGAGGACTAAGCAGGGAGGCCTAGAGAAGGACTAAGGAGGGAGGCCTAGATGACTGAGGGAGGCCTAGAGAAGGATTAAGGAAGGAGGCCTAGACAAGGAGGGAGGCATAGAGAAGGACTTTGGAGGGAGGCCTAGAGAAGGACTAAGGAGGGAGGCCTAGAGAAGGACTAAGGAGGGAGGCCTAGAGAAGGACTAAGGCCCAGAGAATGGCTAAGCAGGGAGGCCTAGAGAAGGACTAAGGAGGGAGGCTTAGAGAAGGACTAAGGAGGGAGGCCTAGATAAGGACTAAGGAGGGAGGCCTAGAGAAGGACAAAGGCCCAGAGAAGGACTAAGGAGGGAGGCCTAGATAAGGACTAAGGAGGGAGGCCTAGATAAGGACTAAACAGGCAGGCCTAGAGAAGGACTAAGGAGGGAGGCCTAGATAAGGACTAAGGAGGGAGGCCTAGAGAAGGACTAAGGAGGGAGGCCTAGAGAAGGACTAAGGCCCAGAGAATGACTAAACAGGCAGGCCTAGATAAGGACTAAGGAGCGAGGCTTAGAGATGGACTAAGGAGGGAGGCCTGGAGAAGGACTAAGGAGGGAGGCCTAAATAAGGAGGGAGGCCTAGATAAGGACTTAGGAGGGAGGACTAAGGAAGGAGGTCTAGATAAGGACAGGAGGGAGGGCTAGAGAAGGACTGAGGAGGGAGGCCTAGAGAATGACAAAGGAAAAGAAACAAATCATGGTAAGATGACAGTCAGAGTTTTAGTTTTAATAAGAGCAAAATTGGAGCATATGATAACATGGGTTAAAGTCAAAGTAAAAATAAACAAACCAAGACAGCGAGAGAGAAAATATTAGATGGACTGAAAGCGTGACATGGAAGGAAATCACCAACAGAACACAAAGGTAACACTGCTGACAGGGTGGGAAAAGGAACCGAAATGTAGAACATGTATGAAGAACAAAAAACACCATAGCACATTATGTGCTACCATGCAAGAAATATGAACAGCACAGAAAACCACAATCAAAGTAATAAGTTATATAGAATAATGAACAATATATACCCCAAATAAAACCCACACGGGGTTGAACTGGGTATCCCATGCATAAGACAAACATGTTTTTATGTGCATGGATCAAAAACAAAATGATATGTTATTAGCTATTCAGCAACACAGATATCACTATGACTTTTCAAGATATAACAATTCAAACATACTGTCATTAAACATGCATTACTCTACACTAATTTATCAAGTTTATTCATCTGAACCTTCACAAGAGTAACTGAAAGATCTTTCTTCTGAAACCAACACCCCTATAAAATAAGAATCTTCAACTCACATGCACAGGCAGACCTGTTGTCTGGCTCTGAAATGTGGAAAACAACAAAATGGGACAGCACAAAGTTACAGATTTTCATAACTGGATGCTTGCACAAAATAGAAGGACTGCAATGGTATGACAAACCACCAATCTAGAACTAACGAAAAGGACCCAACAAAAGAAATATCAGTGAAATAAGAGATAAGAAAAAACAATGCTGCTGGATATGGATAAGACACATGGATAAGACACATGGAGGAAACAAGCTGAAAACATGACAAGACAGTTCTTGTTCTCGAATCCCCTGGAAAAGATAAATAGAGAGATTAATTTTTTTTAAAACACACACAGTGTAGGGAACTGGAGACAGATTTGAAATGGATTAAGGAAACACTGACTGACCTTGAATGGATGACACAGGACAGGAAGGCCTGAAATGAATTTATTGAAGACCTCAGGGGGCTGAAGGGTTATGAGTGAATCAGCCGAAGAAATTTAAAAAAATAGGAAGACCAGAAATGTATGAAAAGCATAAACCAGATCACAACAATCTGAACTGTTATTATTGAAATGTGTTTATTCCAATTTTATGAAATACAATTACAATCATCTTAGAAATTCAAACCGAGTGTTGAATTCTCCAGTTTGATTTATCAAGTTATTAGCCACAGTCCCTTTAGTCTTACTTGTACTATAAGAATAAGCCTTTCATATGCTATAAGAATAGATCTTCCATACGTTAGATATTAGATATATTAATCATGAAAAAAAGAAAGAAAAATGTTCTGATGAGAACTAAATTCAAGATCTACATATTCCAAGAGTCTGTTACGATCATGACTGTAAGAAGCAGGTGTGGCTGTCAAACTCTTATGTGACACACTGCTATAGAAAGACACTAAACAAGTACTAAATAAGTACAAAATCTTGCCCACATATTGGACATTTTTTTTCAACTGCTTATCAGCTGTAAGGAAATTACTATATAAAGTTCTCAATAACAAAATACAACTACAAAGTATGTTCCTAGAAATTCATCAGTGACTGTAAAATACTATCACATTTTCATGGTGAATGACTATCCTAAATTTGTGGGAATAAACAATGTCATTATAATGCAACAGCAACAATGCAAAAAAAAAAAAAAATACTAATGTAGTTATAAAATTTGATTAATAATTGCCTCACTTTGTGAAAATTTGTTAAATTAGTAACTTTAATAAACACCATACAATAAATTTTAAAAAATGCTTTTTGAAGCTGGTGCAATGCTATATTTAACGTGCATTCTAGATTTGTAAATAATGTATCCTATGCCCTCATTACAAATCTGTTTCTGTTTTTCCATGTATCTTAAAGGAGTAAATAGGCTATGATGAAGCTATCTGATAGCTATTAGAAGCTATGTTGCTACAAAACAAATGAAGCAATTCAAAGATCATTCATGTCTAAATAATGAGTCATTTATCATCTAAAATCAAGAAACATTTATATTTCTTTAACCACTTTCTTTTTTAAATAAAAAAAATTAGAACTGCAGTTAGACGGTGGTAAAAAAGCAGGGTTACAGGGGGTGTGGGTGGGAGGAGGGGGGGGGGGGGGGGGGGGGGAACATCTTACTAGGACAAAAGACAAGAAATAACTCCTGTTACAACTACAAGGCCTTAATGGTGATCATATGAACAAAAACAGAAGAGTTAAAAAGTGAGAACTAAGTAAAATACATGAAAATTAATAACACAAACGGTTTTTTTTTAATTTTAATGATGAAAGATACCCCGTTCAGCCTCTGATGAGTTATAATTAGGATATATAGTGTTTTTAATTCCAAATAAGATGAATAACTTCCGATATGGGAAAGTGGCATAACATCTGTCAAAACATTGTAAATATGGAAAATCTAAAGTACTGTACCAATTTTGCTTGTCTGTTTTCAAAAAAAAACCAAACAAACAAAAACGAGATAAAACAAAACAAAACCAAACAATAACACCAAACAAAATAATATCAGGCGGGGGCGGGGGGGGGGGGGGAGGGGGGGAGGGCATAAAGGCCTGGTGTTTCCAGTTAAATATTTAATAGACTTTCACTTGCCATAAGTCATTTGTACTGTAAGAACATCATCAGACCTTCACCTTCCCAATTACTGTATATTTACTTTTGTTCTTGTTAAATACTGTTTCACTAGATTATGCAGAACCCGTGTTTCCACATGGCTGAAGACCGTATTTCATACTGTATGTTCAATTGCCGTTATCTGCTTATGGTATCGCTTAGTGCCCCTAGATCTATAGAGAAATACGCCAACTATGTCAGAATCGAAAACGAGGAAATTTTTAATTCGCAGCAAAATAAAAATAATATAAATATTTTAAAATAAAGTGACATATCGTAGATATATAGTACCGTACTTAATAAGCTAACAATCTTATTAGCACGATTGTCAAACGATGCGGCTGGCATATGGCACCCGTCTGTTGCTGTATACTTCTACAATGTTCCTATATGTATTCCTTTCAATTATTAAACGACGAGCACAGTGAAATAATTGGGATTTCTTAAAAACAATAAATATACTGTATGGAAGTTCACTGTAAAAGATGAGAAGGACTTGCGGAATACTGTATTTACCCATCATCAGAGGCGTATTTAGAGAGGTGCGCTTTCTGGCTTTTTAAAATTCAAGAATGCGCAACTGGTCATCATAATCAGCGGGATAAACGAGAATAGTCAATGCGATTTACTAAGACGCCTACGTCTTACTAAATTGCCTACGCGACAGCCACAACAAACGAATAAAACCAGAAGAGAAAGACAGCAAGAGATAAGTTAAATATACTAAAACCAAATAAATACAAATGATACGACACAAATTTGGAAGTACTGTAAGTGATGTTGTTCTTGTCAATAACAGCATGAACCGAAAAATCAAAGCTAGTCATCACTTTGAGCGGATGTGACATACATATACCTACAGTAATACTTCGTTTTGTGTGCTAGTCTTATAGCGCTGTTTTGCTATACTGAATGCCTTTTTATTTTTTAATCGAATGAAAATCTGAAAGTCCATACAATTTAAAGAAATAGAAAGTTCGCAAATCCCCTGACAGACGCCATCCCAATTTGCATACATGGACATAGCCAAGTCAGAGTGCACCACACGTGCGCCCGCAGCCATTCAGCTGTTTCCCATCAGTTTAAGCTTTGCCAGAACTAAGTGCTGGCGAGTACAATAGCGAGTCAGTTGACAAAAAGCGCACTGTATAATAATTTCAGGGATGGAGGAATAAATTAGCTAGAGTAGTGCCATGTCGTATAATTACATACGGTACAACCGCAGTCTCCAGCTCACCCGCTGCCTCTCGCTGAAAGCTAAGGCTAACCTCTCTCATTTCTGCTAAATCATCAATCTTTAAATTTACGTTACTTTTTTTAAAAAATGGTCAACATTCTACGTTGCATACACTAGATTAGACTGTTTATTATTATATTATTACACTCTTCAAATATAGTAATGTAGACATATGTAACAAATTCATCCGTTCTATTTTTCTTGTCTTCAATTCTCTCCGGCCGTGCATTTTTTTCATATTCTATTGTTTACGCTTTCATCGACCAGATTATCTTGTCCTATCTAGTCAACCACCCCCCCTGATTTATCTGACCACTTGAGCAGTTTTGCAGCCCAGTGGACGTGTTTGTTTGATTAATCGATAACCAGACGGATTCAGAGTCTACATTTAGCGACATTCCTATTGTTAACCCAGACTCGTGGTGGCAAAGAAGGGATAACGGACGTTTGTTTCGTGGCCATGGCCGGCATCTATTGCCAACAAACCCATGTTGCTCGGGATGTCCAATATGAATAATAGATACAATTTTAAGATAACGTGTTAATGTTGCATACCCGACCAGCTGGAAAGGCTTGAAGAATCTGGAATCTCTAAAGATGACAATCTTAATAAAGATTAAGGCACGGAAAGTGATAAACGCTTCCGGCAGATGGCTTTGCAATAATAAGCAAATATAAAGCTAACATCTAAGAGGAGATAATCAGTGATAGATCTGTGATGTAGTGAGTTTGGTAAACATGATAAGTAACAACTGCAGGAAAGACCTTATATGGTCATGGAGTACGTGCAGATGAGTTTGAAAATAATATTAAGAGGAATATCTTATGTGTCATGTAGTAATGGTCTACATGAGGGTGGGAAAATCCTTTACCTAAATCAGACGCCTAAGTGTGGTTAGTTTGGCATGGAAATACTAAACTAAACTACTTCTGATTGGATCTTTCCCCAACTGAGACACGTGTGCGTGGGAGCGAACATTTCGCTCATAATCTATTGCATTTTGAGACTACTTCACTGACTTCAAATTTCGTCAAGGGGAAATCATAGACAGCCAGGAACACGGAATATTAAGACCCCAATATTGGACATGCCTGAGTACTGGAAGTGAATTCTGATGTTAGAAAGGAGTAACTTCAAACTTATTTCTTAGCATCCCAAGTTCTAGGATCCCACTTCAAGCGCACCCAGTTTGAAACCTAACACACCTAAATGACGGCATCTTAAAACAGTTGCCAGAAAATATTCAGACGTTTCCTGTCCAAGCAGTCCGTGTTCGCCGGATAACTAGGGTAAGTTTTAATATGTACGTTTTATCATTTTATATTTTGCATTTGTTATATAAATATAATTGGCTTGTGGATGTAAAGTTGCATATGAGGTTGGCAACCTAATCATTTAAAAATGACTTGTCTCACGAACCACCACTGCAAGAGCTGATGATGGCTTCGTGCGGGCTACCTCTCTAGCAACTAATAGTTGTGGTGACCTCAGCATCTAGAGAGGGACATGGAGTGGATGATGATATCATAGTGTATACATTAATTATACTAACACTTTAGTAAGTTATATATATATATATATATATATATATATATATATATATATATATATATATATATATATATATATATCTATATTTATATAAATATTTCAATTGTCGTCTTCCACTGTCCAAAAGCACATTCATCCGACTCACTGGGTCCAAAATTAATGCTCAAGAAGGGTTAAAAATTCCGCGGAAGGTGAAGTGAGTGATGGAAGCGGAGGTCGCATGATGCTCATATCAGGAGACCCAATACTTAAAAAGAGGCATTTGTTTCCTCTTAGTTTGTTGTACAAGCTGCCAGCAGTCGATGCTAGACACTTACACCGGACGGGTCGTGATAATAATAATAGCCCCTTCAGTCATAACTGACTATGGGAATGCGCCCCTGAGGTGACAGCCCTCAGCTGCTTATTTTCCTGGTGCTCCTTTCGACATTTTCTCCTCACCTCTGCTTCTTGTGTGAGCCTCTCTTCGCCCAATCTGAGGTGGCGCCGTAAATAGCATCGCCACTTAGTGCGATCGGCAGCTTCATCCTCCCATGTTGCTGGATCCATGTCCAGTACCCTCATATCTCTCTTGCACACATCTTTGAACCTCAGCTGTGGTCGCCCAACTGTTCTCTTGCCATCTGCTAATTGTCCGTAGAAGATATCTTTTGGATGCGACCATCTTCCATGCGGCGAACATGGCCAAGCCAGCGAAGTCTGCGCTGTCTAAGAAGCGTATACATACTTTGAAGGCCAGCACGTGACAACTCCTCAACATTTGTCACTTTATCTTTCCACGAGATGCCGAGGATGCGGCGTAGACACCGCAAATGGAAGGTATTGAGCCTTCTTTCTTGCTTAGCATAGGTCGTCCAGGTCTCGCTGCCATATAGGAGTGTGCTGGTGACGCAGGCATTATATACCGCAGCTTTGGTCTTCATTGTGAACTTGGTGCAAAATTTTCTGTCCACAGTTCGGGTTTGACCCTAATCCCCATGCACCCAATGGGGAAAGCAGACAGTGGCGGGACAACACCTTATTGACTGGGGGCTGCCCAGCTTGAAGCGGGCGGTAGCTGTCCAGTGAGATCCTAGAACCTCTCCCACTGTCGGAAGTAGCCCCTGGCGCCATGCCCTACGCCAATTGGGCAAAATGCTTATAACCGGTAACTGCTACTTCCCGTGTTTTGCCGACACCTATAGGGTGAAGCTGGAGTGTCCTCTCCAGGGCGCGAGCTTGGGCACAGTTATATGGAGATCAAGCTGTTGCCCATGCAGCATGTTCCCCCTCTCCACACAGCCGGTAGATCCAAAGGAACGGCAGTAGCCGATACAATTTGGTACCAGCCATGTCGCAGGAGTTGCCAGAATAATGTCGAATCGACATTAGACTGCCTTAGGGACTTCGACTCCGGATTTATCCTCAGGGTTTACTCCCGAAGCCAATTCCATAAATGGATATTCCCGCAAGGCAGCGGTGGTTTGAATTCAGAGTTCCTTCTCTTAGATAAGCTACCAACCAAGGATCACGAGCCCTATCTGCCCGAAGCTGCTGGTTTTAAGGCGCCAGTCGCTCGCCTTTGCCCCTTCTCCCGTCAGTGGAAACAGTTCCGCCGGGCTCAAATTGAGCCACACGTGAAGGCCGGGAGCTGGACTTGGTTGTCAGAGGCTGTTTGAGGCACGTGCCATAGAAGTATTTATCTGCAGTGAGAGCTTATCCTCACTACAACTCCGGCAATAACAACCAAGCGTCGTGAAGACGCTTGCAATCTTAGTAGTTACCCCGTCCTTGCTGCAAGGGACGTGCTAATGCCACCATATTTGACGCATGAAGAGAAGGACCAGTCCAAAGCACCAATGGGAACCAACAGTGACTGAAGCAGACGTCACCTGACCCCATACCGTCAGCTAAGTAGCATACAAGCTGATCCAATGGATATTTCCAATTTTATTCTCTTATCCATCAAAATTTAATATCATCCTTTGATGATCAAAATTAATTAATTATTTTCATTGTTAAAATAACTTTATGGATTTCAAATCGTATTAATCAATAATTGATTATCAAACTTGTTATATGTAAATAAAAAAATTATATTTGACAGAGAATCACTTTGGAAATTGATGAGGCATTATGAAGATCATTAACTTAATAAGGAAGACCTATGAAGACATGACATGCAGAGTTCTTCATGAAGGGCAACTTACAGAACAGTTTAGGATTAGAATGGGAGTGAGACAGGGATGCCTCTTGTCTCCATTTCTTTTCTTACTAGCAACAGATTGGGTTATGAAAACATCGACATTACACAACAGAAATGGAATCCAGTGGAATTTGACTAAATAGTTTGGTGATCTAGATTTTGCAGATGACTTGGCTCTTCTGTCCCATAACCATAATCAGATGCAAGACACAATGACAATTCTCGATGAGAGGTCACAACAAGTGGGCCTGAAAATACACAGGGAAAAGACGAAGATTATGAGAATAAACGCAAGAAATGATAACAAGGTTGAACTTGAAGAAACACAACTGAAAGATGTAGAATCGTGCACACATGCTTGCCATTCTGTAAAATTCTTGGGAGGCTCCCTTAAAAAGAAGCATCTATCACGGGATTTTCTCCCATGCTCTGCAGTGATGGTCCAACAATGACCAAAATTTGGAGTAAAAACTGTGGATCTTTAATAAAGGTATCTACTTTCGCTCAAGAAAAATAGAAGGATGGTGCTTTGTGACGTGTACTGGAAAGGAGTCTACAGTAATCTGACAGCTTATTGTAACCTTATAGCTGCTCTCTGATTTGCTAGCTAAACATGCATTATACCAACTGTCTATTTCTGCAACGTACCATTTTGTCCCCGCCTTCTTTTCTGTAAACACGGGCTAACGCAGTGTTTACCATCTTCGTTTACCTGTCAGTCATAACAGGAAACAAATTACGCTTCGTTTTACCGCGTTCCACTCACGTGAGCTTATCTGTCAATCATATAATACTTGACAGACAGCACGTGAGAGAGAGAGAGAGAGAGAGAGAGAGAGAGAGAGAGAGAGAGAGAGAGAGAGAGAGATAACAGACTTCGTTGAAGTTGCTATGGGGAAATAAAAAAAATCCCTAATATCCTTTGATCTCGGAACACGAGCATTCTACAGATTGCTACATTCTAGGAGAGCAGAAAGTCTTTGATGTCGGTCAAAGCTCCAGACGAGAACCTCTGAAAGACCGACGCGAAGTCTTTTATCTTGAAACCCCTAGCTGCTGAATTTTTGGTCTCACACAGGAGCGCGAAATAACGCATTAGAGATCAGGGAAAATTTAATTATATGTATATACTACTGTTTCTTTTACCCAACCATCAGTGTCAGTCAGAATTTGGGAAAAAAGGTCTAGCGAGTAGACATAACCATTTCTTTTGGATTATTGGTTAAAAAGTGATTCGTGGAGATTTTTATTCTGGATTTTCTGGTAAATAGTGCTAAGTGTTAGAAGTATTTTACAGTGATAGCATTTAAAGTTAAACACCTAAATACTTTAAACATACAGTTAAATACTTCACTTACATCTTTTTCTTGCTAGTAAGGCGAATAAAATAAAATAACGCGTAGCGATTTCCATAACCAGATATTCAATTAAAATGTTAGACCACGTCCCCGACCGCCACCTAGCTGAGACGAAACGGTAAACTTTGTTTACAGTGTAGACCGACGCATCACTAAACGCTCAAGGAGAGCGAGAGAGATAAAAAAGACGGTTAACCAGACCGGACTTAGAGGCTAAACGACTGATAGTGGGAGGGAAATAAATACTGTTTATCGTGTTTTGGTCTGTCTTACACCACGGTCATATTTACCGCACGCAATACTATAGGAAAACGGACCGATACAATAGCCAATGAAAACGCTCCTTTTTCTGGTGTGTATAAAGAAACCTTTGAGGCCTAACATGGAGAGCCATTTGTGTAAATGATAGTAAGAATTTATTTAATTTCTTAAGGACTAAAGATGTTTAAACGGAAAGGTATAGATATTTCAACAACGGGAATGTTACTTGAGAGGTAGGTGCGAAGACTTCCTCGAATAGTAGTTCAATTAAAGAGAAAAATCGTTTAAATAGACATCTATACATCAGGGTAGTCCCCAATTTAGTTAGTTAAAGTCTGCAAAGATTTAAATGCATTTTGCTAACTAAACAATTATTATATAGAATGGTAGAGAAAAATTCACAGTATAATTCTAACTTTAAATGATCAAAATCGGCACAGAATTAAGAGAGATAATAAATATTAAATATTTTGCACATTGAACAAGAAGGCAGAAATCATTTCAATTTTAGATTCCTAACGTCGTTTTTACTCCATGCCATCCGAAAGGGAGGGTGCGGTACTATAAAAGTCCTTGAACTTGGCTGATTTGATGCCACAAAACATTTTCAAACACAAGCTGAACAGAAGTGAGCGGCAAAAGTGTGCTGTCAAATACTTTGCCACTGTATCTGCATAGCAGACCTAGATACCTATTAACAGCCTGTTACAGCTTATGTGTATTGCCTGAGGGTAAGAATATATATATATATATATATATATATATATATACATATATATATATATATATACATATATATATATATATATATATATATATATAATTTTCCTGTGATTAATCCACTTGTGTGTTATGAAGTGTGTTGAATGTGTTAAGAAAAAAATTACAGGACGAGTGTGCTGCCGGCTTGAACGCAAGCATGTGTTGACTTTTAGAGACGAAAGCCAGCATTGTGAAATGTGTAGAATAATTGAGAATGATGGCAAAAATACGACTGTAAGTTTAATATTGTATTTGAAGGAGTATTTCTTAAAGGAAAGACACACTGATCAGGAACATAAGAAAGGATGACAGGATTTGTTAACATGTATTAATCAAGGTGTCACTTAGTAGTTTGTACTAAACCAAATCATTGTATGGAAGCAGATCATGGACAAATGGATCTAACTTAGGATTTATAAGGAAAGTGTAATCACATTGAACTGGCTGTGAGTGGTACTGAGGTAAATTGTCCTGTGCAAATGTTAGCACAATGTCTGACACTGTTTGTTACGTCCATTGTGTGTGTGGATAGAATAGTGCTGGACAATACAGGGGTTGTGATTATTTTTATTCCAGGTTTTATCCTGCAACTACCAAGATTGTTCGAGACATCCACTTCTGTGGGACTTTGTGGTGCAAACGTTCTCAAGGTTCATAGAACAAATCACCCTGTTTTCCCCGGCCTGGAGATCCAGACATTGTATGATCCTGGCTGTAGTTGGATGCTTCTCATTTTAACAGATAAGTGGAATCACAATTCCACTGGTCAGCCTATCCAGAAACATTGTAAAACAAATAAAATACAAATAACAAAAACAGTTTTAATGATGACTCATGAAGGATTTTATTAAACTAAATAACAAACTTCACAGTCCAGCGAAGGTGATAACTATATGTAAAATAAATAATTAATATTTGAAATATAACTTTATCATATTGAAGTATTGTGGAAATGACATTCCATGTGTATTTAATTTTATTTTGTAAAAACCTTTTGAATTCTTTATCATTTTCCTAACCGAAAAGAGAAACGGTATAGGATCAATAAATGGTAAATATATATAATCAGTCTTGCTTAATTATTTAAACTGAGTTAAGGTTCTGTTTGTTTTATATATATATATATATATATATATATATATATATATATATATATATATATATATATATATATATATATATATATATATATATATATATATATAACATATTTAATTAATTAATTAATCCCCTAGCAGAGTCAATACAAATATAATAACCATTATTCAAGGGAGGATCTTGAAAGGTAGCAATTAGACCTTCAGTAACAAACACTATCATCATACTTGAAGGTTTATACAGCTTGACCCTACCTTTGATTGTCGATACACCCTTGCTCTTTTCAGAGAAGGGGGTATTTCTTGTAAGACCAGTCTCTTATCTGGCACTATCCTGGTATCATCTGATACATCTTTTTTCTCCAGGATATCTTATATTTTAATAACATCTGAAACTCTCGCGACACTGTTTATATTTGATAATTTATTAGATACGAAATGAAGGTGATAATTTGTACGTGACGCATTGTGAGAAATAAACTAATAAATAACACACTGTTGCGTGTGACTGCCAGCCGGGAGAAGGGGGCGGGAGAGTCTTCATTGACTCAGTCCGACCAACCTCCGCGGCCAGCGGTGTCTGTATGTAAGGCGTAGGGAAAAACACCGTGTATTAAATTCGTCAGGATTTGACAGAGCGGAGGAGAGACTATCGTGTCCCCGTCTATACATATTTATATTTACATAGAGTGGTAGCATTTTCCCATAAAATGTTTCTTGTATTTTTAACAGACCTGATCACAAGTGGACGAACCAGCGGTCTTTTTCTTTTTCTTTTCCATTTCCATGGTTATGCGTGTACTAACCGAGGATACTGTATGACTATAAATTATCCTACTGGACATACACGATCCAGGATACTATTTTATCAGCCAACAGTGGCGTATACCTGAAACATTATTATTATTTTTCCCAACACCTGACAGTTGTAATCCAAGGGAGTATCAAAAAATACACTGTGCAGGGACTGGCACTTTGACAAAGAGTCGGCCGATAGAAAATCCATCATCATCATTTGTAACATTTGTAGCACCGGATTGATTCCTAGACTCTAGAAGTGTTCCCCTCTCTTAAATGGTAAACACCAAGGACCCTCAACATTTATCAAAAATTTGTGGTAATAGACAAATAGACGATTCCAGCCGAGCGGGGGAAACAAGACTGTTTTCCCCGCCCGCCCTCAACACTGCAAGAGTTGTCGCAACGAAATTATTATCAGTTGTAGTTCTTGTATCTAGAATCACATTCCCCTGTGCACACATACATCGGAGGAAAACAGTGCTAGTTTTTTTTAAGAACATGAAGACAAAACCCTATATGATTTATAATATTTCCAGGGATTCATCGTTCACCTCATTATTTTTTTTTTTTGGGGGGGGGGGGGGGGGATGAACTGGGGCCAATTTTTGTCCTCGCAGCCGGGGGGGGATACCCTAACCAACAGAAAAATAGGGGTTTTTTTATGGGAGTAAATTTACCAAGGGATACCACAGACCCAAGGGAAGAAATACAAAATAGGTAAAGAGTGTGAGAGGTGGCCACTTGAAATGAGAGAGCGTGTGTTGATTTTATTGTTGCATGGATATTATTTATTAATCTTTGTTTTTAGATTTGATTCTGGTATTTACTGGGGGGGGGGTAACTTGGACTTTTATTGTACCAATATTGTTATTTCTGTAAACCTAGTGCTAACCTTCAAACTCTTTGGGTAAATATTTTCTTTGGGTTATTTCCTTTACGGTGAAGGCAACACCACTCTTCTATTCTTCTTATATGTTAATGCTTTTTCCTTGATATCTTTGGGTAACTTGATGTTGTAAAAACCGGTTCAGTGATAGTAAACAACAAGAAAAACTTAACTTTTGTGTTGGTCAAGTTGGCCTCGGGATTCTACATTTTACCCATTTAAATCCCCGTTAGTTTGTTCAGTTTATGTGTCATTGTTGTCACAATATGTTGTGAGTGTGTGTAGAGTAACTGTTCTTATTTTAGATAAGGGGGGGGGGGGGGGCAAAAGATTGTATTATAACCAAAGTACAGTTGTACGGACAGGCTGGATGAGAGAAACCTACTCACTACTCCAGAAGAATATCTTTCCCTAACAACTACCACCCTATTGAAATCTATTTTTCCCTATGCATTCTCGTGTATCTGTCAACATTTCCTCTTTACTTTTATAAACGTCCCACGTGCCATCAAACACTTTTACCTACCGTACGGACATGCTTCTATTTTTAGGAGTCTTCATCAGGGATATTTCAGAAATCAAGAACAAGGCTGAATTTGTCAAGGTATTGTGAACTTTGCATCTGCCCGCCCTTCCTTCTATGAAGATAAAGATAAAAAGCTCGTTTGAGAGCCCAACTGAATTTATTTAGTAAAATATTACTTAAGTAGCTCTGTTGTGTAATAAATCACTTATTTCATACGTGTCTGCCAGTCCTCGCTGTAATAATTAAATCAACTATTAATTTGTAAAATACATATAACAAATTTAATAATTAATTATGTTTAACATGAAGTGAAAAAAAATAAGTGATGTGAGGGAATTTACACTATAAATGTTTTCCTCCTCCGAAAATTGTTTCTGTGAGAGTGGTTTGAATTGGTGGATGAGAATTATTTTGTTTTGGCCAGATTTAAAACCATAACTTACCTGGCCAGATGTTGGGACTAGTTTGCGGACTGCTCCATCAATTGTAGACTTCTGTGGTAAACGACACGTCCCAGGCGTAGTTGCAGGGGTAACTGCTCCTAACGTCAAGGCAAGGATCTTTCACAGCCGTCAAAGGCAGGATCTCTAGCGTAGACCCACCTGCTCTTGAACCACAGACTCGTATCAAAGCTGGTATCACACATTGGTACCACCAACTCTCCAACTTGTACCACGAACTGGTATCTCCAACTTGTACCACAAATGTTAGAAGAGAAACAAATGTCTTTGCTGAGTATTTGATTACTGGCCCTTGTCAGACGCCTTCCTGCTGTCCGTCGTTCCACCGACCTTTCCCGCGTCTTTTCTCAGTAATTTTACCCCTCTCTGAGCATCAATGATAAACCCAGTGGATTGGATGAAAAATCATGTTAATCTAGGTAATCTGACGGAGGAAAATTGCGACTGTCTAAATATAACATATGAACTTATCAAAATATTAATATAATAAATATGTTACCATGATGTATCATATCATTCCACTTCCTGCTCCATTTGGAGCCTGAACCTACCTCTGCTTTTGGTTCCCTGTGAGAGGATCGGCATGAAGCAATCACTAGCGCTTGCTAGTATGATTTTCATATGCTGAGTTGCCAGCCTCGTTATGAACTTGTACAAAAAAACCAGCAAGTTAAACCACGAAATCAGATGTACTCGTAAAATATAAAAAATAATAAAATGTATGTTACCACTGAAACCCCCCCTATTGCATTATATTTTTCTACAGACGTCGTCTGGCACAGCAAGACTTCCGAATAATGTTGGGGAAAATGGCCACAGGTTTATAGGTTCCGAGGACTTTGAGGTTTCAGTATTATAAAGTCGAGTTTACTTGCTGGTTTATTTCATAAGATCCTCAATTTTTGGTCCAATCCTCTTTCTTGAAATCCTACTTTTCTTCGGTCCTGGCTAGTCTGAAGGTGTCGTTTGACTGAAGCGGAACACAGTGCTGGAGTCTGAAAATGTGCTAACATTATACTGGGGCCTTTCGCCCACGTTCTCCAGTTCTCCTAATGTGGTGAAAGTCGCCAGTCAAACGTCGTCTCGTTAATATATTTTGGCTAGACCAAGCAAATTTAAAACGTTTGATTTTAGTATATATCTTCTCCCCCATTCAGTCTGTCATGAAATTCCGCAGGACACAGGTAATTTTAAAACACCTTCCATATAAGGTATGGACACTTCGACGTTTTTAGATGACTCCTGTCAGTAATTCATAACAAACCCTTCAGTTTAGTTTGTTATTATAAAATGTTAACAAACACGAATGTCCACCCCCCGGTAGGTTATGTAACTTTCCTGCCGTCAAATTAGTGTTTATCTTCCGATCGTCAATACAAGAAGTATGGTCGCCCAGACTAGCACGCAAGAGAAATCCTCACGCCTGTGTTTGTCCAAACATAAGCAAGCAAGGCAGACCCATCTGTCTGCTTGCAGCTGGGTTGTGTAAGTTATCTCCTCCCAGGAAAGATCAAGGCGAAATAACAACATGAAACTTGAGTCAGGCGTTTCAATATGCGAGAAAGTACGGGCAAGGAAGATATAAAATGAAGGTACAAAATGGAGAAAAAGGCAGATAGAACACGATAAAATGAAAAGCACGGTCATTTTGTGACAGCGTAATTCTTCTATTTACATCTCTGCCAAGAGTAATCTTGAGCGAAGATTGATACCTTTTAAAACTCTCACCGTGCACTCTGAGTTTGGCCATTATTGCACCACTACTGCAGAGCAATGGAGGCAATCCCGCAACAACTTCCCAGGTTAAAAATAACCTATCAGGATCTCCATTTATGCTTTGCGAGCAAGTAACTCACATGTATATATATATATATATATATATATATATATATATATATATTATATATATATATATATATATATATATATATATATATATATATATATATTTCACCAAGAGGTGTCGTTCAGTGACAGTAGATCATGTATATATATAAATATTTTTTTTTTCTATAACCAGCGGCACTCGAGCTTTCCAGCTCTTTCGGCCCAATGACATGTCATTGCGAGGCTGGGGGGTCAATGGACTTTCCTTCCAACCCATCCACACGGGATTTATGTGCAGGAGCCGTTCAGGTTATTCAGTCAAATTTCCGGTCGTAAACATTTCTTCAAACGCTGACGGCCGGGTTTGAACCATGAACACCTGGTCGCCAGTACAACGTCGTAGCCATTACACCAGCGCGGCTCCCAATATATATATATATTGTCATGGAATTGCCTCCCCTGCTTTGCAATAGTGATCCAACAGTTGCCAAAACTCAAGCGTATCTAATATGGGCCTTCAAAGATGTCTACCTTGGCACAAGATTACTCTTAGCAGAGTTGTAGATAGAAGAATAATGATGCTTCTATCTCAAGGCAGTTTTTATAAGATATTTATGAAGTCAAGAACAATGCTGCATTGGCAGGGTTATTGTTAACTTATAACGGTCCGCCACCTTTTATGAAGAATTAAACAATTATTCTTTCAGCTCGTTCAAGCCGCCACCCTGATTTACTCAGTGGAATCTTATATTCTGGTAATAGCTCTGTTTAGAGTGTGTCGTAAAACGTGTGTGTAAACCCACTTCTTAGTTAATACACTATGTCGGGATACAAATTTGCCCCAGCCAATCAACGAACTGTCGCTGAGCCAGAATAAATTACACGAAGTATACGCCAGGAAAAAACTTGAGCCTAAAATTTCGGGACGCGATCACGGCCATCGTGTCTCCCAATATGGCGGAAGACAGAATAAAATTAGGCATAAGCCCTGTGTTTCGGGAGTCGGCCTAGGTCACGGATTGTACTAAACCGCATATAACCAGTCAGCTTGCCACGCCGAGACCCAATCAAAAGCACTGCATCTACCTATATATACGTGCGAGATTTTATTCAAAATCACGCACACACCAACACGAAGCCAGCTAGACGACATACTGGAGAAGAGAAGCTGTCAACCTTTGATTTATTGCTTAACTGCTTGACCGGGAACTCTTGCTTCACTAAAGTCGTCTGGCCTGTTTAAATCTTAGAGGGTAAATATATTTACTATAAACTTGTAGGAAAATAGGCCTACAGCAGATATATAATGTTTGTATTTGTTGTGTGTCATTTATACTTACCTACACCTGTATATATTTAATATAAATTGTTTCAATATGAATGTATCAGGTTACTGATTGTATCTGGGGGAATTAGGTATAATGATTGTATTTTCTGATATGATTGATGAAGACGAAAACCAACTGAAATATAACCAAAACAGTCCTTGTTAGGACTCATCTAACTCCAATCTATTGTCTCATATAACTCCAGTCTATTGTCTCATATAAAACCAACTGAAATATAACCAAAAATATCCTTGTAAGGACTCATATAACTCCAATCTATTGTCTCCTATAACTCCAATCTATTGTCTCATATAACTCCAACCTGATATATATAACCAAACAGTCCTCGTCTCATATAACTCCTATCATCAGAACACAACAATATTGTTAGGATATATGTTACCAGCCAGTATAGCACTTGTCAGAGAGGGCCTGGTATATTATAGGGGGAAGGAAACGGTTGTATCACACCTAGGTGTACAGATTATTGGATGTATTCATGTATTGAATTTATATTATTGGATGTATTCATGTATTGAATTTATATTATTGGATGTATTCATGTATTGAGACAGAAATTAGCCCCTATTTTTACTTGTTACAGGTTTTATTCGTGTCATCCAACCTGAGGTCGTATGTTCGAGTCAATCCAGCTGCCTGGAACTTCGCAGGAGCACAGTGATTGTACCGGAGCTACATCCTTAGTCCCCCTCAGTCTTGGGTGGGCTAAAGGAACGATCCTCAACAGGTGTTGTGTGAACCGAACTAAGAAGGACAGAACTTTTGAGAGATGAGTACACATTAGTACCATTTCCGTCGGCAATTGTGAGCATTTTACTGTCAAGGACGAAAAACTGAGTTAGCGTAGCAAGAGACAAGAATAATAGCATAGCTGATAAATTTTATATATTTAATTAACAGCACAGCTGATACATTTACTATAATTGAGTAACAGCACAGCTGATATAATTTTTGTTCCTATAATTGGAAAAAGTGTTGTAATATATATAGATATATATAATATATATATATATATATATATATATATATATATATATATATATATATATATATATATATATATATTTGTAAATCGTATGTAAGCTTACAAATCCATTGAATTCCATTTTTCAACATCCACCCTTCAGCACAAGAGTAGATAGTGTATATATTAAATAAATAATAAGGAAATTGTATTTGAACGACTTGTCAATTTTATAATTGTTAAGTAAAATCTGTTTCCTTGTTTTTAATAAATTCTATTTCTGTAATTGTCAGTACTAAACTACTGATCCAAGAGCCAATAAAAACCTCACGCTACAGAGTGTATTTAGTAAATTGACCGAGACAAACATGCAGTAACTTCAAAATGATTAAATCGAAGTTAAATTTGTATAATCACAAATAACAGATTTAATAGTCATTTAGGTTTTAACCAGGTTTTAAAGAAATTAATAATTATTTATTTAAAAAAAAGTTTATCATCAATGTTGTGATGGAATAGAAGCGTGTAAAGGAGGTCACTTGGCAGCTTTTATGTGTTACTTAGCTGTCAGTGACGGTTATGCTCCTTCTGATGGTTTGATTCTTGGTAGACTGTATTGCCGACCACGCTCGTCGCTGGTCAAGGTTGTAGGGCGCAGCACGTTCCTAGTAGTATCAGGGAGTGTCTACAAAGTTGGTCCCTCGTCTTAAAGCTCAGGCCACATTTCCCTTCTTGTTTCAGAGATAGTACCCTCAACTGGTACCACCAACAACTATGGTAAAAGAATAGAAAAAAAATGCTCTCCTGAGTATTGCGTTTTCCGACACATAGTTATGGGTTCCTTTCTCCTATTCCACCATCCCATCTACCTCAAACTTTACCCTGGATGAGAATTAAGCTTAATCCTTCCAGAGAAAACTTTCTTTACCTTTAAGTTGAATAGCTTTATATTTACTTTACATTCAAATGAAAAGGTTAATAGTATAGATAGAATATGTTTACATTAACATCTACACTGATTGAAAAGTGTTCACAATATAGATTGAATATGTTTTCATTTACATCTAAACTGGTTCAAAAGCTTTGAAACTTTCGTTAATTTTAAAGTAAATATGTTTACACAGACATTTACACTGGTTTGAAAATGTAGATATTATAATTAGAATGTACATCATTTCTTTCATCTTTCCCTCCCTGCTCCATATAGAACTTAGGACTACCTATGCTTTTAGTTTTCTTTAAGAAACTATCTATAAAGCAGTCACCAGCCCTTGCAGGGGTGGTTCATGAAATCATCATTCTATATGATGAGGTTGCCAGCCTCAAATGACTTGGACATCCACTAGCACTTTTCACATATTATTATTCACATTGTAATATATACATATTAGTTCACATGTTAGTAATGAACATAAATTAAAAACATACTTTATTAAAAACTAAATTAAAAACACACTTTAGAAACCACAATATATACATGACAGGTGATAAGGTTTTAAGTATATATGCCCCAGAGGAAGCCCAATCAATACTAAAACGATATATACACAAAACAAAGGAAAACATATAAGGTTAATAACAGTGACAATATTAGTAATAAGAATAACAATAATAATATCTCAGAAAAGAAATTAATCCAAAATAGAAATTAAGCAACAGAAACTTAACAAATCATTAAAAAAATAACACATAAAATGGCAAAATTACTAACTACTCATAGGACAAGGAAAGACAACGAGGAAAAAGAAAACACCACCAACGTAAAAAGAACAAATACTAAGACAAACTTAAAACCAACAAGTGCAAAAGGAAATAGTTATCTAAAGATAATACAAAACTTAAAATCAAATGACACTAAATACCCCAATTATAACCAACGTTTAGGTTGAACATGGTAGACCAAGATGGTGAATGAGAAGAGGCAATAATGGTCAGCTGTTAAGTGCCCGCTCAACAATCATCACCTTTAAAAAAAAAATAAAGTTAGTAATGAAAAATAAAAAAATGTAAAAAGTGCAACTTACGCCAATCTTGGCTCACAGGCTGTTTGCTCAGAGAAGTAGGTTTATGGCACTGGCATATGCCTTTTTTCCCGTATCTGCGGGGGGTCGTTATGTTAGCACTAAACTACCACTATGACTCCGTGTTTCATTTTCCTCAGATGCCGGTCTTCCTTATTAAAATGGTTTTCCTAGGCTCTTTAAGTCCTTCAAGATGTTCCACAAAGTCCGGTCTGATAAAGAGAATTCTGAATTCTAACTTCTGGCAGTCTGGTTTCGTCTTGGCAAGCGATCCTCACAGTGAATCTTCACAGTGTCTTTAAATTGGAAAAAGGTCAGGTTATATGGCCCGTCTTTCCCCGCATTTGTTTGTTATGATGCTAATCAGAGCGCCAATCGTTTCAAACAATCGTGTTTAGTGCGGTAATTTCAAACGAAATAATGTGCGTGATGCAAAAGGTAACCTCTCCCATATATGGAAATAAAACATTTAGTGCCTTGTATGCAAACTCACAAACACATATGTAAACTCATTCGACAATATGTATCAGATGTAATATCGTACTTTCCCCTGACACAGGTGGACCGGAAATGATTATGCCATTCCTGTGCGCTGACAAATATCCTGGCCTTATCAGCGATTAAGCAAATTCGCTGGGCGATTTTGATGCTACTCTGTAACCTGCTGTCGGCCACACCCGAGATTAACCAACATGGTTGTCGGCTAATATTATCTTATCTGCTCCTTCCCCAGCAAGGAAGGAGCAGGTAAGCAAAATGACATGACGACTTATCGCTGAGAGGAGTGTAAGAATGTTTAAAAATACAAAATATCTGCTACATAGCAGAGAAAGAAACAGGTGCCGGACCAAGGAAATGCACGTAAATAGTCCAGTATAACAAATGTCCAGGATACGGCCGTAGTGAAGCAGAGATCGACCCAAAAATAATTATGTGACATATATATATATATATATATATATACAGTAGAACTCCATTTATCCGAACCCCATGGGACCGAGCATCGTTCGGATAATCAAATGTTCGGATAATTGGATTACATAATGTATCGAGTACATGTACACATATTTCTAAAAATAATTAACCATCACAAGGAAAATACACTATAAAAACATATTTACTTGTACTGTAATAATAATACCCACACTGTATTAGATCACTGTATCACCAAAATCTTTTATTACACTGCAGTGCATGTACTTCTTGTATTAATTATTTTTGTTAAGAAAGAGAAATGTTTTCAAAATAACATTACAAACGATTCAAAACCAGGCGCAACTTACGTATATATGTACTTGCACAGATGTAGCCCACTATTTAAAATAATGAGGAATCCTCTTTTGCACCAAACTGGATAGTCTCCTTTTGGCTGCTAAGTCCCGCATTCTCTTCAACAGCAGAAGCTGTGTAGGACAGCTGTCATCTTCTTGCTTGTACCAAGCCATCGCTGTTTCTAGTGCTATAAAGGCCTCTTCAGGACTTGGTCGACGTTTTGGTTTTTCTTCATAATCTACAAGTACATCATGTACTTCTGAGGTGTCTTCATCATCGGTCACTACATGTATTTGGTTTTCTTCTTGCACAAAAGACAAAATTTCTTCGTCATTCAAAAACTGAAAACCAGAATCATTATCATCTTCTAGCCACATGTGTGCATCATCTTTGTCACAGTCCGAAAATCCGGGCATTGCTTGAAACAGTTCCACAACTTCATTTATACAATCATCATTTGTGTCCACTGCAGTAGTTTCATTTCCTCCTTTTTTCCCAAGCAATCTACTCCAAGCCTTGTTGAGATTATCTTGTGACAGGGTGGTCCAAGCATCAGCTAACATATAGCAGCAGTCTTTGAGATTAAGCTTTTTGGAAAACGCCACCACACTTTCTTCATCTTCAGCCAACAATAAACGACGCAGGACTTCCTTCTTGTACATCTTTTTAAGCTTTGCTATAACACCCTGATCCATTGGTTGAATCAGTGCTGTTACATTGGGAGGCAGAAAAATTACTTTAAAATTTGCATCAACTGCATTCAATGTATCCGTCTCTGGATGAGATGGTGCATTGTCCAGTAGAAGAATTACTTTTCCAGTTTTCTTTTCTTGTTCTCCCAACCTCTTCACATTTGGGATGAACTGATTTGTATACCAATCAAGAAATATTTCACTATTCATCCAAGCACTCTTCTGTGCTTTGTAACACAATGGGAGACATGTCACATTCTTTAAACAACGTGGTTTTTTGGCTTTGCCGATCATTAGCACCGGTAAACGATGACTTCCACTGGCATTCGCGGCTACCAAAATTGTTACTCTCTCTTTGCACTTTTTAAACCCAGGGGCAGCTGCTTCGCGCTGAGATGCAAGTGATTTTTGAGGCAATGATTTCCAGTATAAGCCAGTCTCATCGGCATTATACACATCCTCGAGTGAATAACCTTCTTCTTCCAAAAAAGCCAAGAATGTTTCTATAAAATTTTTAGCGGCAGTTGCATCGCTAGATAAAGATTCCCCTTGAATCTCCAATTCTCGTATGCCATGACGAGATTTAAAGTTTCTTAACCATTCCTGGCTAGCCTTAAAGTCAGGAGGACCGTCAAGTTGATTGTTGAACTGAAGTGCCTTTTCACACAACAGAGAACCAGAGATAGGTTCCCCTTTGCTTCTTCTTTGCACAAACCATATATACAAAGCCTCTTCCAATTTCACATCTTTCGCATTTCTCATGGTTTTACGTTTCTTCGACCCATTTTCACTATCAAATTTCGATGCAAAACTCATAATTTTATCCTTGTTACTTTTAATGTCAGAGACGGTAGCTTTCCCAACATTGAAAATCCTCGCAAGTGAAGACACAGTTTCACCTTGTCCTAGTCTCTTGATAAATTCTGTTTTCGTTTCAATTGACAAAACATTGCGGTTCCTTTTATATGCTTTAGGCCTACTGGAAGATGCCATATCGCACAGAGAAATACTTGTACGCCAAAATTATTCTGCTGTAGTAGCAGACACAATTATTTTAAGTTGAACTGTCTGTTTAGCCAGTGTTCTACCTAGAACGCACACGTACACTGTATTTTTAAACCAGATATTAACTGACTTTATGATCTAACTGACTTCCTGTACGTAAGCGACCGACCATTAGCCATCCATTCTCTACAAATTGTTCGCACACATTTGAAGTTTGCCGCATCAAAAGATTCAGAATTTTAGTCTAACGTGACTGTGGCATCTGATTTTTTTTTTTTTTTCTGGAAAAAGTGTTCGGATAATTGGATGTTCGGATAATTGGGGTTCGGATAAATGGAGTTCTACTGTATATATATATATATATATATATATATATATATATATATATATATATATATATATCCTGATGACGGCATAATTTGTTCTGTAGCTATTTCATTCTTTCTATTTCATTTAAAGGAATCCGTTTTCTTATTGGATGTTCAATTTAGCTTTCACAGCGCAATTCGTGGAGTTTTCACACTATCCCGAAAATGTACCATGGAACTACTGCAAGGCATGTTCTTTTAATGCGTGTTCAATATAGTTTTCACATGGCAAAGCGCGCAGTGTCCGTACTTTCCCGGAAAGTTGTTGGGATTGTTTCACTGCTGGTTACAAACGTTTCGTTAAAAAAACTCCACATACGTAGATTATAACTGATCCCTCTATGCGGTGGTGGTGTTAATGATAGCTTGCTGAGCTGGCTACAGAAGAATAAGACGTAGTTTTATATATTGTTTAATATACAGTATTTATTTACAGTACTTCATGATAGGTAGTTACAAATCAATGTAATTTGGTTAAAAACCATAAACCCACGAAGGATGCAGTGTCTGAGCATAAAAAATGTTGCCTCGTAGCAGATACTGCAGTGGGGTAGTGAAGTGTTAGAGGTTTTATTATACTATCCCCGGTTTTATGAGGTGTGTTGACCAGTTCCATTCCTTGTTGCCTTTGTCTTCCTTAGCTCAAGAGCGGAGTTAGGTACCTATTTGCAGCTGAGTAGATTTGACAGATTGGTAGTAGATTGGTGTTTGTACTGTCCTCTCAGTACAGCACAAACACCAAATTAAGATTATATGACAGCTGTGTACTTTTTATGCTTCTCTATGGTGCAGAATGCAGGAGAGTAACATAGAAGGAAAAGTCGAAATTGTCCTCCTTTCGGGACCCAAAGATGCAGCAATAGAGAATGCAGTCAGCGACCCATAGCTTGACTGCTTGCGTCAGAGTCAGCGAACCAGAGCTGACCAAGACCCTTCTCCACCTCCACGTGGTGGTCCTGGAAACAGGCTGCATCACTGCAGTCTGGCTGAGAGAGTAGGGATCGAAGAGGGAAGGCAAACCCGGTCCCAAAAAATGCCGTGCTGAAGTCGGATGTGTCGGCCGAAAGGCGCAGATATCGCAGCTCCGGTGTAAACAGACACAACGCAACCAACGTCCTTTTCAGGACGAACGAGGTAGATGGAAGAAGAAGTCCTCCTTTCACACAATCTACCTAAGGAAAATTCTCAGAATCTTTTGGCTGAATACCGTCACCAACCAAGAACTACTTACTCGGAGTAACCAAAAGGACATGCACACCATCATAGCTGGCAGACGCTGGAGTTGGGTTGGCCACGTCCTCAGAAGAGACCCTGATACCATCACAAGAACAGCTATGCTATGGACCCCGGAAGGAAAGCGAAAGAGAGGCCGACCAAAATCAACTTGGCGGAGAACTGTGGAGGCCGAGATGCAAAGAATGATCCAGAGCTGGGTCACTGTACGAAGGATGGCCGCCGACCGAACAAAGTGGAAGCAGTTTGCTGCTGCCCAACAAGACGCCACCTGGCGTGATGGCCAATGATTGCTTTGATAGTTGGTGGCTAAGGATCAAAGAAGATTTGACAGATAGATAGATAGATAGATAGATAGATAGATAGATAGATAGATAGATAGATAGATAGATAGATAGATAGATAGATAGATAGATAGATAGATAGATAGATAGATAGATAGATAGATAGATAGATAGATGCTCCCTGCGTTTGGCATTGGAGACACAGCAAAAAATAAGCCCAAAGATCTCCCTTAGCAAGTCGTAGGAGGCGACTCAGGTCAGGCAGTGGTAACCTCATGAAAACAAATGTCACAAAAACATCACGGGGAAAAAAATATCTTGTACTTTGTCGCAGGCTTCTTGTACGGGCGCCCTTCTGAATTGGGGTCACCATGCTCCTTCAAGAACTAAAAAAGGAGAATTTTTATGTAGTGCAGAAAGAAAGAAAGAATAGAACGACGGACAGAAAAAAAAACAAATAAAGAAAGAAAGAGAGAGAGAGAAAGAAAGAAAAAAAGAAAGTAAAGGTTGTTGCTTCCGACAACTACCAATAAATGGTATAATTACTAATCTCAGCAAAGTCGTCAACGAAAATGATTTTATCATTATTGTTCAAAACGGCTTCGGGTTTAACCAACCCCCCCCCCCCCACCCCCCCACACACACACACACACAAAACAAACTATTCTGACTACATTTACCATAGTAATACTAAAATTGTCAACATTACGATTACTGCCCGGCAGAATACCAATGTACAAACTGCAGTGACATTATTAATGGCTAGTTAGTTAGGCACAGTCACAGGTATGGCTTTCCGCTGTCAGCACCACTGCAACAGGAAACAACAGGAGCAAAAATTAAGGGCAGGTTTATTTTATTATGAAACAACTCTATCAACATCGGAAGCAAAAGTAGAAGGCAGGAAAACATAAGCGAAAAAAAAAAAATATCAATAGTAACATAAACACCATACCGAGGTTGAAAAACGACGGGGAAAAACCAGCGGTGGGGGGAGGGCGGAGGGGAGTCAGTAACAATTGGCACTTAATCAAAGAAGACACTTTTTAACCCACTGGTATTCTTTCTCAAGTGTCTTCCAGTCGGTTACCCTTTGACGCTGCAGGCCAACCAATTTTCTTCCGAAAATATTTGATTTAAAAAGCGATGAAGGTGTTTGTTTGTGTCTCTTTGCAAGTCTTTGATCTCTGAATCCCCGGCCCTCTGCTTTTGTCTCGGTTTGTGATAAACCACCTGCGTGCTGGAATTAAAACGTAATTTTTCTAGTGCTCAAATCGCTTTCCCGTCTCACACACTGACACACATACACGCACACAAGACATTGTGTTGCTGAAGAGGTGTTTTGAAAAACTGAAACGATTTAGCGATATTTCATATTCTTCAGTTTTCTTTGATAGTGCACTTGTGGCATGCTTACTCACTCACTCACTCGCTGTCTCTCTCCCTTTCCCTTCTCTCTATCTGCCTTGCTTGCTGCATTCAGGGTTTTTTGTTGTTGTTCTCTCTTGCACACGCAAACACAAACATTTGTTTTTCATCATAGTCGCTGAAATCGCTATTACTCATATTATATTCTTATTAATATGTTATTATTTAACCTTTCTCTGCATTGCTGTTTTTAACTTCCCATTTTGTTTTAAAGTTTTGCTCTTCAATATGTTAATCTTGGAATGTTTATTTTGTCATTAGCGCCTAATTCCGCTGTCTTTTCTTTACTTCCACATGTTATCTATCCGCTCGATTCAGTTGTCGAGTTTTCTTTCGCTCTATTTCTTTTTCTCTCAACAAGCCTCTCTTATTCATAAAATACAGGTACTCGTACACAATTCACCACTCATGTGTATGTATGTGCTTGTGTGCGTGTATGTGTCCTCTGCTCCTGTCTTATAACGTCTTTCATTTTCTGGTTCTTTTTTCCACGCTTTATTGTTCTTTCCTGTCGTTTACAACTGACGCTGGTTCTATCTATCTATCTATCTATCTATCTATCTATCTATCTATCTATCTATCTATCTATCTATCTATCTATCTATCTATCTATCTATCTATCTATCTATCTACCTACCTATCTAAATGAATTCAGTATGAAAGGTGAGAGAAAGGAAGGGCAGAATGTCAGACGGGCCTGCGTGCCCAATTCTCAACCCTTTGAAAATAAAGTTCGTTCGTTCGTTCGTTCGTTCTACCTATCTATCTATCTATCTATCTATCTATCTATCTATCTATCTATCTATCTATCTATCTATCTATCTATCTATCTATCTATTTACATCTTCCCTAAATGACGCAAGGGTTGGCACAGTTTCCCACCGTCACTGGAATATTTCTGTTTCGCAATTCATCAAATCTTTCCTCCAATTTCGCCACCACCTCTATTACCCCCTCCCCCTTTTTTTTCTTCTGTTAAACCACAAAATACACTCTTTAATCTATCTTTTCTTATGCCTCTCGTCTCACTCTTTGTCTCCCCTCCTGTCTATCACAACCTTTGAACTGCTTTGAACTGTCGGAAAGATCAAAGACACCTTTAAGAAATCCAAAACCACTTTGCTGCCTTACGGTGGAAAAGGCGTCCACTGACAGGGCTTAATAATACAGAAGGAAAACTGTAGGGGGTTTGGTTTTCAGAACTGGATTTTTTCCCCCTCCTTAACTCCGCTTTCTTCTAAATTCTCCTCCTCGTTAACTCAAAAGCTGCTTATAGTACTCAGTGGCGGCCTGACAAATAGGCGCAGAAGATGTGGGGTATGGATAAGACAAGCGAAACTTTGAGACGATTATTTTTTGTTTAGAATTTAGATCGCAGATATTCCGCTTTTTGTATAGCGATTCTCGGTTCTAGTAAAGGGGAAGAAAACACGCACAATTCAAAACTGTTCCCTTTACATTTTATCTAGCAGAAGTTACTGTGATAGGAAGCTATAACAGAGTGTTACAACATGATTCAATCTGATCATCAGAGGGGTTCACCTCTCCACACTCACACATTGAACAAGTGTATCAACCTTTTAATCTCGTCAATGCTCTAAGAGGGCGAGCCCACTTTGGTCATGTCTCCCAAGTGCCAGCCTGCCGTTGTGTTTTCCAGTCTGCGCTGGGAAATGAACCCCCTCCACTTTGGTTGCGACTATCAGCTTCACTCCTGGCATTATCCATTCTGCTGTATACAAATTACTGTCCTCAGTTCCATGGCCCGTTGAGGTTGCCTCACAGCCCTCTCCGAAGTCTCACTAAGCCTCTTTAAGAGCCAGTATTTTCAGTAGATCAAACACCTAAGGCAGCCAGTATTTTCAGTAGATCAAACACTAAGGCAGCCAGTATTTTCAGTAGATCAAACACCTAAGGCAGCCAGTATATTAACACTGTACGCCCCAATAACGCCCCGTCAATTTCCCGGGGTCTCTAATGAGACAAAGAATGAATAGGAATACTGCTCCCTCAAGCATGTCGTACAAGGCGTCTAATTTGAAGTTTATGCATGAGGCAGGCAACCTCACTATGTAAATAACATTGCTACAGAAATCAACGCTGCAATTGCATGTCAATGAGTGGTGCAGGTTTCCTGCAAGGGTACTAGCTGCAGAGGTGGACTTAAAGTAGTTGGCACCTAGGGCGGATCCCTCTTTTGGCACCCCCCATAAACAATATTTATAGCGTACAAGTAGATTTTAAACATTATAGTACTGCAATAATACTGTCCGATGGCACCTCCTTCCTGGCTGTCACTCGGGGCGGAGCGCCCCCCCCCCCCCACACCCACCTTAGTGCGTCACTGACTAGCCGTAGTGGTGGCGCCATGCTGCATAAGGAGAAAAAAAAATGATGATAATAATACTCCATGAACCGTCCTTGGTTGTTGGGCTGTTTCCTGACTTACTTGGTCGTTCCTCTCCTACCGTCAGGTGTACAGCTTTGGAATAGAGAGCACCATGCTATCATATCGGCTCTCATCCTACTGGCCTGGTTCCATTCTTGTCCTCGGTCATTCAAAGGTTGTCTAATGTTATCCTCTTAACGGACTGTGGGTCGCCCTGGAGGTCTGGATCCCTGGCTCTTAGTTTCCTATGCGTTTCGTGGTAGCTAATCTTCTCCCATTCTGCAGACATGGCCAAACCATCTTAGTTGGGACTGTTCCACTCGGGTCTGCAGGGGTTGGGTTTTTAGGCCTTGACGTATCGTCTGGTTGCGGACCATGTACTCTTTTCTTAATAGTCAGATTTTTCTTATGTTTGAACTTTGTTCGAAATTGTTGTATTTAAAACTTAAAACACTTTAGAATAATCTTCATCGAATTGACAACAATTTTATATTTATTATAAGATATTATCTGTGTCACGGGTTGCCTCCCCTTAGCTCTGCATAAGTGGTCCAACAGTGGCCAAAACTCAAGACTAACTAATGCGGGTCTTCAAATGTGTCTATCTTCGCACAAGCTTACTCTTGGCAGAGTTGTAGGAAGAAGGATAATGATGCTTCTACCTCAAGAGAGTGTTCATAAGATATTAAGAAAAGCGAAAACAATGCTGCATGAGGGCTTAGCAAATGTTAACTCTAGTATCTGCCGTCAACTTTTGTGAATGACAGGGTTTTCTTATAATTCGTTAGCGCGTTCAAGCCCCCCAGCTGAGTTAATTCAGCGAATTTCCTCTTATTATTATATAGCGGGAGGGAACGGATAGACTTGGTAGGTTTGGCCAGCGGGTGGGCTTGGGCATCAGTTTAGGGAAGTCTGGGGTCGTGGCGCTCGGTGTGAGCAGCCCTGGGCCCATGTTGGTGGGGAATGGGCAATTGGTGCAGACGGGTGCCTTCACATGCCTGGGAAGCGTGGTGGCACCGGACGGCGGGGCGGGCGGGGACATCGGCATCGGAATGGGTAGGGCAAGAGCGGCCTTCTTTGGCCTAGGCAACATCTGGGGGTCCTCCCAGTGCAGCACAGGCGCGGGATTAAGATTATATCAGAGCTGTGTGCTTTCTGTGCTTCTCTGTGGTGCGGGGTGCTGGAGAGTTGCAGAGAGGGAGGTGTCGAGGTTTTCCTCTTTTCACACGGCATGCCTGGGAGAAGTTCACTGAGTCTTTTGGCCGGGTGCCATCACTGGCCGGGATCTGCTTGCTCGTGGTGAGCGGGGGGACATGCACACCGTCATGGCTGGCGGACGCTGGGGCTGGGTTGGTCGTGTCCTCGGGGGAGACCCCGGTGCCATCGCAGGAACAGCTATGCTTTGGACCCCTGGAGGAAAACGAAAAAGAGACCGACCAAAAACAACCTGGCGGAGGACTGTGGTGGCTGAGATGCAAGGAATGAGCCAGAGTTGGGGCACTGTACGAGGGATGGCCACCGACCGAGCAAAGTGGAATCAATTTGTTATTGCCCTACAAGACGCCACTAGGCGTGATGGCCACTGACTGCTTTGACGGTCGGCGGCTAAGGATCAAAGAAGAAGAAGATTATATAGCTCTGTTTAAGTGTATTTAAGAAATGGTCGGAGACATATGGATGTAGTACATTCAAAATTATTAAATCAACTTTAGATTTGTTTTTATACAAGTAATAAACTTAATAATCACTTATGTTTTAACAGTTATAAAAATGAACAATTCCTTATAGAAAAAGTTATCATCACTTGGTGGTGTTATGGCATTAAAAATTGGATAGTTCACTTGGCAGCTTTTATGTTTCTACTTAGCTGCCAATGAGTTTGTCTGTTCTGCTCCAGCTGATGTTTGGTTCTTTGTAGATGGATGACTGGATCACACTCGTCATTGGTCAAGTTTGTAAGTTGTAGCACGGTCCAAGAAGTGTCAGGGAGTAACAACCAAGCTGATCCCGCGTCTCTAAGACCCGTCTGATGATGGTGTCTAGCGTCGACCTCAGACCACTTATATCCTCAATTGTGCCAGATATAGTACCCTCAACTGGGACCACCAACTAGTGTCTCAAAAGAAGAGAACAAATACCCTCTTGAGTATTGTGTTTTATTGACGCACACTCAGGTGCCCCTCTCTTTTCATTTCACTATCCTATCTACCTCAGAACTTTTACCCTCGCTGAGAATTAATAGTAATCCCGTTGAGCGGAAAAACATGCATTACATTTAGGTTGAATAGATTTATCTTTACCTTTACATTGGTTGAAAAGGTTAATAATATAAATTGAATATGTTTCCCTTTACCTCTACCATGTTTGAAAATGTTAACAATATAGATTGAATATGTTTACATTTATATCTACACTGGTTGAAAATGTTAATAATATAGGTTATGTACATCATTTCTTTCGCCATTCACTCCCTGCTCCATATGGAACTTGGGACTACCTCTGCTTTTGATTCTCTGTAAGAAACTCGCAATAAAGCAGTCACCAGCCCTGGCAGTGGTGGTTCACGACAACATCATTCTATATGCTGAGGTTGCCAGCTTCAAATGACTTGGACATCCACTTAGCAATTTCCACATGTTAATAATGCAAAACATATCATTATAGATATACAACTTACCCTAAATGGACTTTGAAATCACAGACTTCTGGCTCAGAGATAGAGTTAAGGCAACCTGTTGAAGATGCCTCTGGGGGTTTGTAACTTTACAATAAGTTCCCACGTTGACTCCGTGTCTCAGCTTCCTCAGATTCCTGTTTTCATTGCTAATAATGGTAGAGTTTTCCTGGGCTTGTAAGTCCTCAAGAGGCTCAAACAAGTCCGGTTCGATAAATGGATTTTGATTCTATCTTTAACTCTGGCAGGTCTAGTTGTCCCTTGACGAGTTGAATTTCACAGTGCTCTAAACTGCAAAAGTTGATGCGTGCCGTCCATCAGTTATAGTAATATAATATTCGGAACAATGTCCGTGGCCAAAAAGCACACACAGGGGTATGTCGAGAGAAACGTATCAACTTGAATTATAATATAAATGTAAGTCCTCTTCAATGTTCACAGGATTCAATTTATTCATGTACAGTTACATAGTAGCTCCATCAATTATATCAATATTTTCACGCCCAATGGCAAAGGCAGTAATATGCATCTTCATAATGTCGTAAGGCAGTCCGTTCCGCTATGGAGACGCTGTCCTTGCATTCTCAACAGTTTATAATATTTGATACATTCGACACAAATATGAAAAGTACTTCCTGACATTCAAAGAAGCTAGAAACACCTCAACAGAGTATACTGGTGCCCTAGTGATGGTAAAACTCAGGTAAAACACAGTAGACTGCAGGAGCAAACATAAATGCGACCTCTCGCATTAAAACACAATCGGCATCTCTCTTGCAGACGATAAAACCCCACTTCTGCTAAATTGGCGTCTGCTACCGTTCTTTCCCGTCATGACGTCATTTCCGTGTATTGAGAGTAAACCCGTAATAAAATATAAGAAATGAAGCTCCGTCGAGCTGAAGATACTTCACACATAATCGTTATGGATTTTACTCATAACAGTAATATTCCCCCTTTCGTTCCTGGCACGTGTTGTTTACTATTAGACCAGGCCCCAATCAGAAATGTTATGTTTACATCTCGAGTGACGGCCGATAGTTTCAAACATGCGTGGTTTGATGGCGTCTATTCAAAAAACTTTCCTCAAAGGAAAATTCTACTTGTTAGGTAAAAGGTCATTTTCCGTATAAGGAGTTGTTATATCCGTCGATTCGCGGTAATGATTGCACTACAACTCCCTACATTATCACAAATAATGTCCGTGTAATACTTTTGTCCGGAAGTTATTACAGCATTCCGTCTTTCAGGTGTATGTCTGTAATATGTCCGCAGACGGGTAATTTATCTCCCCGTTCAAGTGCAAACACCGACCCTCGTGTAACCATCTGGGCTGTGATTCTTCACGACAGTAATTAGTGAATCACAACAGCCATATCAGCGCTAAATAAATTTGCTGGGCGGATATCGAGTTAATCGTCGCGCCCAAATGTTTGGTACACGAGAATTTTACGAACATGACTGTCGGTCAATATTGCATCACCTGTCTACTCTCTCACCAGGGATGGTCAGGTAAACAGTCAAAACGAATTACTATGGAGAAGAAGTGCAACTAGTGCCCTAGATTTCTATAGAGAGTTACGCCAACTAAAATTTGGCCGCCATTTTCGGCCGTACCCGTATTGCAGGAAAATGGACCCAATCGCGAGTTTCAGACCCAATTTGCATTTTCGTTTAGGTTAGCTAATAATTTGAAATAAAATTAGATGCAAATACAGTAGCACATATTTGGACTATTATTTGTATTTCAACTAACAAAACAAAAAGAAGAAAACTAGTTTACTTACCGGTTTATTGAAAAGAATCAGTAGCGTGGATTTTTAGCACATACTCCGTTGAATTTTATATTCCGTTAGAATTCCACTATTTAGCAACAAATATTCCGTTAGAGTTGCAACACTTAGCAAAACATACTCCCTTCGAATTGAACTATTTACCTAGTTTGACATGTGGAAACTGGTGAATGACTGTTGTAGACACTACAGTTTTACTAGATCCAGATAATCACATCAGTTTATGTTTTCATTAAAAATACGACTATGTACAGATAGTTTTAACAAAATCTGATTACATATTTTGGAGCGGAGATTTTATTATAGTTTTATTATATAATTATATTATATAATTTTATTATTATTATAATATATATATATATATATATAGATATATATATATATATATATATATATATATATATATATATATATATATATATATATATATATATATATAATATATATATATATATATATATATATATATATATATATACGAGGGGCGTTCAGAAAGTAATGCACCACATCGTTTTTCTCAGCTAATAATGAAGACAGATGCATGAAATTATGCACACTTCAAATATGGCATGTGCCAATTGTGTGTACCAAATTGCACTGCAACCGGCCAAATAATACGGCTGCCCTAAACCGTTGAAATGGAGCGTGTTAGCAACTTGCGTTATAAACAGCGAATTGTGATAGAATTTCTCGTTGCAGAGAAGGAAACTGTTGTGAATATTCACAAGCGTCTATGTGATGTGTATGGAAGTTTTGCAGTCGACAGGAGTACAGTCAGTCGCAAGGTTCAGAGAATCAAAGAATCAGGAAGTGGAGATACGGAACTGCTTGATCGGCCGCGCTGTGGACGTCCTGCCACAGCCACCAACGCAGAAATGTTGAAATGTGCTGAGGGCATTATTCTTACTGATAGGCGAATCACTTATCAACAATTGGCCTTACAGCTGTCAGTCAGCATTGGTAGTGCAAATGCAGTTATAAAAACTCTCGGATTTTCTAAGGTTTGCGCAAGATGGGTTCCTCGAAGTCTCACAAATGACCACCGATTGCAAAGGAAAGCAATTTCTTCTGAATTGTTGGAGCGTTTCAATGCTGATGGAGAGAACTTTTTGGCTAAGATCGTTACAGGTGACGAAACCTGGGCACATCATTTTGAACCTGAGACAAAAAGACAGTCAATGGAGTGGCATCATCCGCAATCACCAAGAAGAAAGAAATTCAAGACAATTCCTTCAGCTGGAAAGGTCATGATCACTGTCTTTTGGGACATTGAAGGTGTGATTCTTGTGGACGTCATGCCAAGAGGAGAGACAATCAATTCGCAAGCTTACATTAAGACATTGAAAAAACTCAATCAACGTTTTCGCAGAGTTCGGCCGCACAAGAATCCAGCAGACCTGCTTCTCCTTTACGACAATGCG
Organism: Oreohelix idahoensis; assembly: GCA_024509875.1. NCBI lineage: Eukaryota > Metazoa > Mollusca > Gastropoda > Stylommatophora > Oreohelicidae > Oreohelix > Oreohelix idahoensis. The sequence continues at coordinate 33,310 of JAMPIV010009433.1, read as the reverse complement.
TGCCCTCACACAAACCTGGCAACACGGGAAGCAATCACCAAATTGGGTTGGACTGTACTACCCCATCCACTTTATAGTCCCGATTTGGCACCGTCTGATTTTCATCTGTTTGGTCCACTTAAAGATGCACTCCGTGGGACAAGGTTTGAAGATAATGAAGGAGTGATTCATCTTCTTCTTCTTCTTCTTCTTCTTCCATCCTTAGCCACCAACCGGCAAAGCAGTATGTGGCCAGTACGCCTAGTGGCGTCTTAGGGCAACAACAAATTGATCAATCTATCGCTGTTTCCACCACGCCTAGTGGCGTCTTTGTGGAACAGAAACAGACCAAACAATCTATCGTTGTTTCCGTAATCAGATTGGTTGGCAAGCAGGTGATCAGCCCACTGTGGAGTGATTCATGCAGCGAAGAAATGGCTACATGATCAAGACAAAATCTGGTACGGGCTAGGAATACATGCACTTGTTTCGCGCTGGCATAAAGCCGTACAAGTTGATGGGGATTATGTTGAATAATACCGATGTTTACATGAAATATCCATATATATTGTGTATACATTTCATGCTTTTTTAATAAAGAGCTCCTGAGAAAAACGATGTGGTGCATTATTTTCTGAACGCCCCTCGTATATATATATATATATATATATATATATATATATATATATAATATACAGTAGAACTCCGTTTATCCGAACCCCAATTATCCGAACATCCAATTATCCGAACACTTTTTCCAGAAAAAAAAAAAAATCAGATGCCACAGTCACGTTAGACTAAAATTCTGAATCTTTTGATGCGGCAAACTTCAAATGTGTGCGAACAATTTGTAGAGAATGGGATGGCTAATGGTCGGTCGCTTACGTACAGGAAGTCAGTTAGATCATAAAGTCAGTTAATATCTGGTTTAAAAATACAGTGTACGTGTGCGTTCTAGGTAGAACACTGGCTAAACAGACAGTTCAACTTAAAATAATTGTGTCTGCTACTACAGCAGAATAATTTTGGCGTACAAGTATTTCTCTGTGCGATATGGCATCTTCCAGTAGGCCTAAAGCATATAAAAGGAACCGCAATGTTTTGTCAATTGAAACGAAAACAGAATTTATCAAGAGACTAGGACAAGGTGAAACTGTGTCTTCACTTGCGAGGATTTTCAATGTTGGGAAAGCTACCGTCTCTGACATTAAAAGTAACAAGGATAAAATTATGAGTTTTGCATCGAAATTTGATAGTGAAAATGGGTCGAAGAAACGTAAAACCATGAGAAATGCGAAAGATGTGAAATTGGAAGAGGCTTTGTATATATGGTTTGTGCAAAGAAGAAGCAAAGGGGAACCTATCTCTGGTTCTCTGTTGTGTGAAAAGTCAGTTCAACAATCAACTTGACGGTCCTCCTGACTTTAAGCCAGGAAGTGTTAAGAAACTTTAAACTCTGGTTTTATGGCATTCGATAAATTTTCGAGATTGACGGGGAATCTCGGCCTCAGAAGCCGCTCGTTACTAAGGTTAAGGCTAGGCAGGAATGGTTAAGAAACTTTAAATCTCGTCATGGCATACGAGAATTGGAGATTCAAGGGGAATCTTTATCTAGCGATGCAACTGCCGCTAAAAATTTTATAGAAACATTCTTGGCTTTTTTGGAAGAAGAAGGTTATTCACTCGAGGATGTGTATAATGCCGATGAGACTGGCTTATACTGGAAATCATTGCCTCAAAAATCACTTGCATCTCAGCGCGAAGCAGCTGCCCCTGGGTTTAAAAAGTGCAAAGAGAGAGTAACAATTTTGGTAGCCGCGAATGCCAGTGGAAGTCATCGTTTACCGGTGCTAATGATCGGTAAAGCCAAAAAACCACGTTGTTTAAAGAATGTGACATGTCTCCCATTGTGTTACAAAGCACAGAAGAGTGCTTGGATGAATAGTGAAATATTTCTTGATTGGTATACAAATCAGTTCATCCCAAATGTGAAGAGGTTGGGAGAACAAGAAAAGAAAACTGGAAAAGTAATTCTTCTACTGGACAATGCACCATCTCATCCAGAGACGGATACATTGAATGCAGTTGATGCAAATTTTAAAGTAATTTTTCTGCCTCCCAATGTAACAGCACTGATTCAACCAATGGATCAGGGTGTTATAGCAAAGCTTAAAAAGATGTACAAGAAGGAAGTCCTGCGTCGTTTATTGTTGGCTGAAGATGAAGAAAGTGTGGTGGCGTTTTCCAAAAAGCTTAATCTCAAAGACTGCTGCTATATGTTAGCTGATGCTTGGACCACCCTGTCACAAGATAATCTCAACAAGGCTTGGAGTAGATTGCTTGGGAAAAAAGGAGGAAATGAAACTACTGCAGTGGACACAAATGATGATTGTATAAATGAAGTTGTGGAACTGTTTCAAGCAATGCCCGGATTTTCGGACTGTGACAAAGATGATGCACACATGTGGCTAGAAGATGATAATGATTCTGGTTTTCAGTTTTTGAATGACGAAGAAATTTTGTCTTTTGTGCAAGAAGAAAACCAAATACATGTAGTGACCGATGATGAAGACACCTCAGAAGTACATGATGTACTTGTAGATTATGAAGAAAAACCAAAACGTCGACCAAGTCCTGAAGAGGCCTTTATAGCACTAGAAACAGCGATGGCTTGGTACAAGCAAGAAGATGACAGCTGTCCTACACAGCTTCTGCTGTTGAAGAGAATGCGGGACTTAGCAGCCAAAAGGAGACTATCCAGTTTGGTGCAAAAGAGGATTCCTCATTATTTTAAATAGTGGGCTACATCTGTGCAAGTACATATATACGTAAGTTGCGCCTGGTTTTGAATCGTTTGTAATGTTATTTTGAAAACATTTCTCTTTCTTAACAAAAATAATTAATACAAGAAGTACATGCACTGCAGTGTAATAAAAGATTTTATAGTGTATTTTCCTTGTGATGGTTAATTATTTTTAGAAATATGTGTACATGTACTCGATACATTATGTAATCCAATTATCCGAACATTTGATTATCCGAACGATGCTCGGTCCCATGGGGTTCGGATAAATGGAGTTCTACTGTATATATATATATATATATATATATATATATATATATATATATATATATATATATATATATATATATATATATATATATATATATATATGTGTGTGTGTGTGTCACATAATTATTTTTGGGTCGATCTCTGCTTCACTACGGCCGTATCCTGGACATTTGTTATACTGGACTATTTACGTGCATTTCCTTGGTCGGCACCTGTTTCTTTCTCTGCTATGTAGCAGATATTTTGTATTTTTAAACATTCTTACACTCCTCTCAGCGATAAGTCGTCATGTCATTTTGCTTACCTGCTCCTTCCCTGCTGGGGAAGGAGCAGATAAGATAATATTAGCCGACAACCATGTTGGTTAATCTCGGGTGTGGCCGACAGCAGGTTACAGAGTAGCATCAAAATCGCCCAGCGAATTTGCTTAATCGCTGATAAGGCCAGGATATTTGTCAGCGCACAGGAATGGCATAATCATTTCCGGTCCACCTGTGTCAGGGGAAAGTACGATATTACATCTGATACATATTGTCGAATGAGTTTACATATGTGTTTGTGAGTTTGCATACAAGGCACTAAATGTTTTATTTCCATATATGGGAGAGGTTACCTTTTGCATCACGCACATTATTTCGTTTGAAATTACCGCACTAAACACGATTGTTTGAAACGCTTGGCGCTCTGATTAGCATCATAACAAACAAATGCGGGGAAAGACGGGCCATATAACCTGACCTTTTTCCAATTTAAAGACACTGTGAAGATTCACTGTGAGGATCGCTTGCCAAGACGAAACCAGACTGCCAGAAGTTAGAATTCAGAATTCTCTTTATCAGACCGGACTTTGTGGAACATCTTGAAGGACTTAAAGAGCCCAGGAAAACCATTTTAATAAGGAAGACCGGCATCTGAGGAAAATGAAACACGGAGTCATAGTGGTAGTTTAGTGCTAACATAACGACCCCCCGCAGATACGGGAAAAAAGACATATGCCAGTGCCATAAACCTACTTCTCTGAGCAAACAGCCTGTGAGCCAAGATTGGCGTAAGTTGCACTTTTTACATTTTTTTTATTTTTCATTACTAACTTTATTTTTTTTTTAAAGGTGATGATTGTAGAGCGGGCACTTAACAGCTGACCATTATTGCCTCTTCTCATTCACCATCTTGGTCTACCATGTTCAACCTAAACGTTGGTTATAATTGGGGTATTTAGTGTCATTTGATTTTAAGTTTTGTATTATCTTTAGATAACTATTTCGTTTTGCACTTGTTGGTTTTAAGTTTGTATTAGTATTTGTTCTTTTTAAATTGGTGGGTTTTTTTCCTCGTTGTCTTTCCTTGACCTATGAGTAGTTAGTAATTTTGGCTTTTTATGTGTTATTTTTTAAATGATTTGTTATTTTCTGTTGCTTAATTTCTATTTTGGATTAATTTCTTTTCTGTGGTATTATTATTGTTATTCTTATTACTAATATAGTCACTGTTATTAACCTTATATGTTTTCCTTTGTTTTGTGTATATATCGTTTTAGTATTGATTGGGCTTCCTCTGGGGCATATATACTTAAAACCTTATCACCTGTCATGTATATATTGTGGTTTCTAAAGTGTGTTTTTAATTTAGTTTTTAATAAAGTATGTTTTTAATTTATGTTCATTACTAACATGTGAACTAATATGTATATATTACAATGTGAATAATAATATGTGAAAAGTGCTAGTGGATGTCCAAGTCATTTGAGGCTCGCAACCTCATCATATAGAATGATGATTTCATGAACCACCCCTGCAAGGGCTGGTGACTGCTTTATAGATAGTTTCTTAAAGAAAACTAAAAGCATAGGTAGTCCTAAGTTCTATATGGAGCAGGGAGGGAAAGATGAAAGAAATGATGTACATTCTAATTATAATATCTACATTTTCAAACCAGTGTAAATGTCTGTGTAAACATATTTACTTTAAAATTAACGAAAGTTTCAAAGCTTTTGAACCAGTGTAGATGTAAATGAAAACATATTCAATCTATATTGTGAACACTTTTCAATCAGTGTAGATGTTAATGTAAACATATTCTATCTATACTATTAACCTTTTCATTTGAATGTAAAGTAAATATAAAGCTATTCAACTTAAAGGTAAAGAAAGTTTTCTCTGGAAGGATTAAGCTTAATTCTCATCCAGGGTAAAGTTTGAGGTAGATGGGATGGTGGAATAGGAGAAAGGAACCCATAACTATGTGTCGGAAAACGCAATACTCAGGAGAGCATTTTTTTTCTATTCTTTTACCATAGTTGTTGGTGGTACCAGTTGAGGGTACTATCTCTGAAACAAGAAGGGAAATGTGGCCTGAGCTTTAAGACGAGGGACCAACTTTGTAGACACTCCCTGATACTTCTAGGAACGTGCTGCGCCCTACAACCTTGACCAGCGACGAGCGTGGTCGGCAATACAGTCTACCAAGAATCAAACCATCAGAAGGAGCATAACCGTCACTGACAGCTAAGTAACACATAAAAGCTGCCAAGTGACCTCCTTTACACGCTTCTATTCCATCACAACATTGATGATAAACTTTTTTAAATAAATAATTATTAATTTCTTTAAAACCTTGTTAAAACCTAAATGACTATTAAATCTGTTATTTGTGATTATACAAATTTAACTTCGATTTAATCATTTTGAAGTTACTGCATGTTTGTCTCGGTCAATTTACTAAATACACTCTGTAGCGTGAGGTTTTTATTGGCTCTTGGATCAGTATAGTACTGACAATTACAGAAATAGAATTTCTGCAGAAAATGGTGACGTCCCAGTGTCTGAGAGAACTACTGGTATCACAAATTAGTTAAGGCTGTGAATGATCTGATCTCAAAAAATTAGTAGAGAGGAGACAGTCATAAATTGCCACCCCCGCTGTGTAACTAACTGTGATATTAAAACAAGGAAACAGATTTTACTTAACAATTATAAAATTGACAAGTCGTTCAAATACAATTTCCTTATTATTTATTTAATATATACACTATCTACTCTTGTGCTGAAGGGTGGATGTTGAAAAATGGAATTCAATGGATTTGTAAGCTTACATACGATTTACAAATATATATATATATATATATATATATATATATATATATATATATATATATATATATATATATATATATATATATATATATATATATATATATATTACAACAAGTTTTCCAATTATAGGAACAAAAATTATATCAGTGTTAACTGTAATGTAATGTCATGGCTGTGAAGATGATGGAGTATGTCCTCTCTCTCTTCTGTGTTGTGTACTTCAAACCCTAAGTAGAGAGTTGTTGGTGGTTATATCGTGCTGTAATGTTATATCGCGAATGGGTGGTATAAGTGTTCGCCAAGGTGGACATCCAGGTTGTAGTGGAGACATGTACCATAAGACGTAACGTACCAATATGTGTGTGTGTCGTTCATCATATTGACAGGAGTAGAGGTGGAGTGGATGTACAGTTGATGTAGGTAGTTCTTAAACATATCACAGGTATGAAGTCAATAATGTGGGTGAACAGCTGTGGACTTTTTCTACCATTTATTAAAGTCACAGTCACAAGACAATGTAGACACATCCATATAATCTTGACATCGAAACATGGCGGACATGAAGACAGTTCATTTCAAATGTATAAGTTGTAAATTATATCCATATTTATATATATGTCAGCAAGTTGCTGACTCCACATTATCCATCATTCCAAACTAGTAGCAACACCTACTACCTGTTCATCCTGACTTTGCAACGTCAGATACCTTCTTAAATATCTCTCCTTAAATCACTCTTCTTCAGTCGACCCCCAAACATGGCGGGTGACGAAGAATAACATAGTCCATCACTCTAATCGGACGTGGCGTGAAGATCTGTCCTTTCGACGATAGGCTAATAAAACTCCCTCATGTATCAGGCGAGTTTCCTTCTTCAACGTTATCGCAATAACAACTTGTAAACCATCCGGTCTTCCACTCCAGACGGTCATACATTAGGCCTCTACGAACAGTAAACACTGTGAGTTCCCTCGTGTGCAGACATGGACGTTTAACTTCAAAAAACTATACATATCGCTAATCATGCGAGTCTTTAGAATAATGTTATTCTCCTGGGTTTCTGTGCGTGCATATAGACTTAACAGTCTTAAATGGCTCCAACGAGCTTAATACATAGAAAATTCGTCCTTTCAACCACAGTGAGCACACCTCACCGGTTGACCCAACATTATGTTCAGTTTGCACTGAGAACAAGGAAGTGTAATTATATCAACTCTATTTGACATAGAATCCGCACACCACTATATAATAACTATCGTCCTCCTGACGACCAGAAATAACACTGGGGAATTCTATACTATATGTGGAAGAAATTCCATCCCCGACACAATGCAGAAACGTCCAGACATTTTTCGTCTGACTAACCCAGGTCAAAACATGACGGCCTCCCTTGCCGGAAATCTGCTACACCCCACTTTTTTGTTTGCCCATGCGCAGTTCGCATCAACCTCTCCTATCCGTCAGCTGGTATATTCAATATAGGACTTCAGGAGCAGGTAACTAAATATTTACTTTTTCCAAAAGTCAATTTTAGGTATTCGCCCTTTAAATTAGGGTTCTAACAAAAATACTTTAGACCCGAAATATTGTTATAACATATTTTCATACATAACAAGCATACAGACAAACTATATTGCTAGATAGCAAAGACTGCACGTAACAGTCTTACCACACCTCCCGGGAAAAAAAAAAAATGGAACATTTTTTTTTTTTGAAATACATCTAGGAGCAACGTACAATAGGCTCACAACGCATGAATAATGCGCAGATGAAAATATCAGGAATAAATATAACTCCTAATATGAGGCTAAGTCTGATGAGAATATATCTCATAATCTGAGCGAAATTGTTTCTCTACGAATAAATGTTTCCAGGAAGGTGTCACCAAACGTATACTACAATTCTGGCAATTACACAATGCATACAAAAATTTCATACCATAATTTCGTATAGTATCATTGTTTCATTAACGAAGAAGAAAAATCATCAAAGAACAGCGGTGAATTTACATCAATGAACCGCTAAATAGTGATACGATCATTATATTACAAATTACAAATGTGTACATATCTTGATATAGAAAAGAACTATTATAGACTTAGACGTATCAGGAAGTCCAAGACCTAACAGTTAGGTGGAATCATGTTGAGATCTACCATCACAACGAGATCTATCACTATCTCTATTAAGACCATTGCTTTTATTTGACCTCCAATTAGCATAGTTGCTATTGTTATCTTCTCTTTGATCAAAATATCTTCTCAATGGATTTTGTTGTCTCCAAGCAAAACCATTATAAGGTTGGTAACCTCTATCAAAGTTCTTATAGTCATTAGTACCAAAAATGTTGAGGACCATTAAATTGCCTCCAGTTCTTTGAAGAAGAACTATTATCATATGGACGCTTTTGGTAATGTCCACAATCCCGATTATCTCTCTTAGCAAAATTGCTTTTATTTTTCCCTTTGGCACTGTGTTTGAAAGGAGCATCACACTGTCTGTGCTGAGTATGATGAGTAACAGGGATAATAGGGTTCTTATTGTTCCGAACATAATCGTTCTTATTTCGGGAACTAATACTAAAAGTTTTATTCCCAGATACAAATTTATCAGTAATTTGCGAAGTCGATGCTTGATTCGTTAGAGGAGCCTTATTATGACATTTTCCAGTGTTGTTACCCTGATGTAAAGGACTAACAATATGATTACTTTTGTTGGCCTGACGCCAACTCCCATTAGAGGCGGTATCGTTATCACGTGGGAAACCATATTTGCCACGAAAAAATTTGTTCACATATTGCTTAGTGTTACTATTAACATGTCGTTGACTCTTTGCACTAACATAGTGACCATCAGATTTGTGTTCAAATCTATTCACCTTATTATTAGACAACATCTTATTGTTCAAAACAATATCTAACAAACCGTCGACCCTCTTACGAAGTTTTGTAACTTCCACTTCTGCCAAAGCTTTCTCTCTAGAAAAAGCTTTCTGAGTTTTCTCATTAGTTCTCACTTCCCAGTTATAATCTAACTTTGTAACACGTAACTGAGATACAAGAGTTTTCTCTCTAGCAATACTATCTTTGAGATCTGTTCTCAACTCTGTCATCTGAGACGTAGTTTCTAGCACCTTAGTCTTTTCTTGAACAAGTTCAAGTTTCAGTGCTTCCATAGCACTATGATGAGTAGTCATCAGTTTATCAATCTTTTCATCATTTTCTTTCTTCGCTCTCAACTGTGTCAACTCCAGTTGCAGTGACTGAATCTCCATATCCTTCTTATTCTTAAACACCTTAATCTCCTCCTGAGATATTAAATTCTTTTCTTCTAGTTGGCGGCTTAGAAACACATTCTGACTCAATAGATTAGTGAGTTTATCATTATATATCTTCTTGTGTTTCTCAGCCTCCACTTTTAATTCATCATAGTCTCTTTTGACCTGTTCAAGCTCACTAATAAGAGCCTGTTCATTGTAGGAATCTAAGAATTCTTCTATTTCCTTAGTAGTCATACGAAAGTATTCCTTTTCGACCCAAAAGTACAAACTAGACATTATGTCTGATAATCTGATCAGTAACCTGAAATAATAATATAATTTATTTCAAAGTAAATGATAGCAAGTTTTAATAAAACTTGACTAACCAGCTCCCTTTATCCCAATCTCTGTGGGAAGCAAGCCTTTAGTAAGGTCTTGTATAGTTATTTTATAATAACAATATTATCAGCGATTTATATCATAAATGTAATCACAATGTAAATAGTGTATGTCTAAGTATCTGTGCCAATAGAAAACAAAACAATCAACAATAATACAAAGACAAATATTCAAGACACTACGATAACATTCGCAGAAGTCAACTAAACCAAAAAATTAAACTGAAGGAAATCTCACAAAGGATGTGATGATAACTGCGAAAATGTACACAAATAAATGACGTCACAGTGTATAAACATAAATGGTGTATAGAAATAAACGACAGAAAAGAGTAGACCTACAAATACAAACAAATTTAACCGAAACTAAAATAGAAAAAAAAAATGTTACAAAAACAACGAAGAAAAATACCTCTCGTGACAACTAACACAAATAGCAACGAATTGTCGCTAGCAAATTTTCAATTAAGAAAACTTGCACCTACAGAACACTAATCTAAGACCTCTATGACGTGGTATATCTCAGATCAGTCACACACCCAACCAGCCCGCAGACATATAAACTAATATAATATACAAACAAATAACATGTAACATGTAAACATAAATACATATAGCATATATGAAGGGTGTTGTAGAGAAGGCTTAATTACAGCTTTATTATAGTATAGAGTATTGTTTACAATACAGTTGCTGGTTACTTTTATTTCACAGTTTTTCAATATCTAATAATAGTCATTCATCCAGATGATGTTCCATCGATGAAAAAAATGTAGCATAGATCTTGATTCTTCAACTGTTGCGATGGTATACTCGGAACTTGTCCTTCGAAACAATACTACCAACGTTCAAGAATCTTGGCCTTCTAAATGTAAATTACTGTTAATACTGTGATTTGATGGGCAATGCCGGGTACTTTGAAATCTCATGAAAATGATGTCTGTTGTGAAAATCGAGGTTTCATATGCAACGCCGGGTACTTTGGAATCTGTGACAATGTGCAATGCCGGGTACTTTGTAAACTAAAGAAGATGACGTCTGTGTTCGAAAATCATGGTCTCACCTTGCAAACCCACGTAGTTGGCACCACTGTTCATATTTAGAAAAACTCATCTCATCTTCAAATTCCTTTTTCTCATTCATTTGAGATTGTTTTAATTTCTTCTCATGAGGAAGAGCTAATGTTTCTATAATTTTCCACAGTAGTTTTAAATCAAGCGTGGAAGAGTTCACCTTATCTACCTGATTATCCATCATCTGTTTTAATGAGGTAACTTCATCTTCTAACTCTTTTTTCTGTCTAAGAGAGAATTCACCAAATTTCCTATTATCAGCTATCAATTGAGTCACTTTACTCTTCAATGTAGCATTTTCATCATTCATTGCTGATAACTTATCAGTAAGAGCTTTCTTGTCACTTTGAAGCTCATTTATAGTTTCCTTTAATACATTCAACTCCAAAGCTAAGAGTTTTACTTCATCTTCCCTCTTCACTTTTCTCTCCTCGGTTTCTCTGTCTAATCTTTTCTCCTCAGCCTGTTTTTCTAATATTTTCTTCTCAGCTTCTCTTTGTAATCTCTTCTGTTCAGCTTCTCTTATTTGCTTTTCCATTTCCATTTTATCTTTTACGTATTCTCGTAATTCCCTAGTAGACATACGCATGGAACACGCCTTTTCAATGTAGTAATCCAGACATTTTTCGTCTGACTAACCCAGGTCAAAACATGACGGCCTCCCTTGCCGGAAATCTGCTACACCCCACTTTTTTGTTTGCCCATGCGCAGTTCGCATCAACCTCTCCTATCCGTCAGCTGGTATATTCAATATAGGACTTCAGGAGCAGGTAACTAAATATTTACTTTTTCCAAAAGTCAATTTTAGGTATTCGCCCTTTAAATTAGGGTTCTAACAAAAATACTTTAGACCCGAAATATTGTTATAACATATTTTCATACATAACAAGCATACAGACAAACTATATTGCTAGATAGCAAAGACTGCACGTAACAATCAGCTGTGCTGTTACTCAATTATAGTAAATGTATCAGTTGGGCTGTTAATTAAATATATAAAATTTATCAGCTATGCTATTATTCTTGTCTCTTGCTACGCTAACTCAGTTTTTCGTCCTTGACAGTAAAATGCTCACAATTGCCGACGGAAATGGTACTAATGTGTACTCATCTCTCAAAAGTTCTGTCCTTCTTAGTTTGGTTCACACAACACCTGCTGAGGATCGTTCCTTTAGCCCACCCAAGACTGAGGGGGACTAAGGATGTAGCTCCGGTACAATCACTGTGCTCCTGCGAAGTTCCAGGCAGCTGGATTGACTCGAACATACGACCTCAGGTTGGATGACACGAATAAAACCTGTAACAAGTAAAAATAGGGGCTAATTTCTGTCCTCAAGCCCACCTATTTCTATTGTGTATGAGATGAGCGTGTCTCAGGTGTCTGCATGTAGGATGAATGACAACATGGCTCAGTATGAGTTAGCAATAGTTAGAGAAGACAGGTGTCTACTTGGAAAACATTCTTTCTGATAAATTAATACATGGATACATCCAATAATATAAATTCAATACATGAATACATCCAATAATATAAATTCAATACATAAATACATCCAATAATATAAATTCAATACATTAATACATCCAAAAATCTGTACACCTAGGTGTGATACAACCGTTTCCTTCCCCCTATAATATACCAGACCCTCTCTGACAAGTGCTATACTGGCTGGTAACATATATCTTAACAATATTGTTGTGTTCTGATGATAGGAGTTATATGAGACGAGGACTGTTTGGTTATATATATATCAGGTTGGAGTTATATGAGACAATAGATTGGAGTTATAGGAGACAATAGATTGGAGTTATATGAGTCCTAACAAGGACTGTTTTGGTTATATTTCAGTTGGTTTTATAGGAGACAATAGACTGGAGTTATATAAGACAATAGATTGGAGTTAGATGAGTCCTAACAAGGACTGTTTTGGTTATATTTCAGTTGGTTTTCGTCTTCATCAATCATATCAGGAAATACAATCATTATACCTAATTCCCCCAGATACAATCAGTAACCTGATACATTCATATTGAAACAATTTATATTAAATATATACAGGTGTAGGTAGTATAAATGACACACATCAAATACAAACATTATATATCTGCTGTAGGCCTATTTTCCTACAAGTTTATAGTAAATATATTTACCCTCTAAGATTTAAACAGGCCAGACGACTTTAGTGAAGCAAGAGTTCCCGGTCAAGCAGTTAAGCAATAAATCAAAGGTTGACAGCTTCTCTTCTCCAGTATGTCGTCTAGCTGGCTTCGTGTTGGTGTGTGCGTGATTTTGAATAAAATCTCGCACGTATATATAGGTAGATGCAGTGCTTTTGATTGGGTCTCGGCGTGGCAAGCTGACTGGTTATATGCGGTTTAGTACAATCCGTGACCTAGGCCGACTCCCGAAACACAGGGCTTATGCCTAATTTTATTCTGTCTTCCGCCATATTGGGAGACAAGATGGCCGTGATCGCGTCCCGAAATTTTAGGCTCAAGTTTTTTCCTGGCGTATACTTCGTGTAATTTATTCTGGCTCAGCGACAGTTCGTTGATTGGCTGGGGCAAATTTATATCCCGACATAGTGTATTAACTAAGAAGTGGGTTTACACACACGTTTTACGACACACTCTAAACAGAGCTATACCAGAATAATAAGAATTCCACTGAGTAAATCAGGGTGGCGGCTTGAACGAGCTGAAAGAATAATTGTTTAATTCTTCATAAAAGGTGGCGGACCGTTATAAGTTAACAATAACCCTGCCAATGCAGCATTGTTCTTGACTTCATAAATATCTTATAAAAACTGCCTTGAGATAGAAGCATCATTATTCTTCTATCTACAACTCTGCTAAGAGTAATCTTGTGCCAAGGTAGACATCTTTGAAGGCCCATATTAGATACGCTTGAGTTTTGGCAACTGTTGGATCACTATTGCAAAGCAGGGGAGGCAATTCCATGACAATATATATATATATATATATATATATATATATATATATATATATATATATATATATATATATATATATATATATATATATATATATATATATATATATATATATATATATATATATATATATATATATATATATATATATATATATATATATATATATATATATATATATATATATATATATATATATATATATATATATATATATATATATTTTGGGAGCCGCGCTGGTGTAATGGCTACGACGTTGTACTGGCGACCAGGTGTTCATGGTTCAAACCCGGCCGTCAGCGTTTGAAGAAATGTTTACGACCGGAAATTTGACTGAATAACCTGAACGGCTCCTGCACATAAATCCCGTGTGGATGGGTTGGAAGGAAAGTCCATTGACCCCCCAGCCTCGCAATGACATGTCATTGGGCCGAAAGAGCTGGAAAGCTCGAGTGCCGCTGGTTATAGAAAAAATATATATTTATATATATACATGATCTACTGTCACTGAACGACACCTCTTGGTGAAATATATATATATATTGTCGTGGAATATTCTAATCCACATATATAAATTATCAAGTAAATATAAAGCCTAATAAATACATATAATAAATAAAGGAAGAAGAATGGTAAAGAACAGTGCTGTCACAATGACTGTACTCGAAATATCCTTGTTTTCTACTGCGTAAGCAAATTGTAACGTTTCACGTCGATATTAAAGGCTTTCTGCAACATACACGCGTTTCCCAAACACACAATAAAATGTGCTGCCTTTCTAAGAAAAACCTTGAAATATGCAAGTTGACCTACATTTTAAATTCCATTCATGTCTTTTTCTACACTGCGTTACCAAAACGAACGAACAGATGGACTCAAATATAGAGAGAGAGAGAGGGGCGAATAAAACCGGGAACGCATGCAACACGCGTCGCGCGATACACAAATGCTGCCATCACGCGTGTAAGTCTACATGCACTAATTTTTTTTTCAGACGGACAGTGATAAAATACACTACCCTTTCCCAGAGTTAGGTTTATAAATCATAAAAAACTCTTATTAGGAAAGACAACATTAGATGGGTTTACGGTTGAAAACATAACAGTACCCAGACAGCACATCTTCGAAACAGGAGGTAGAAAATACATATTTTGAACGCAGCCACGTAGCTCTTTCAAATTGGTATATTTGGGTTCCTTAGGGCTTGCTGACAAATAATATGTAAAACGTTACGCAAATAGTCCAGGAATTAATAAATTATACCCAAAATAAAATAGTGAGGATGCCTGACAGCATGGAATCATTTCTGCTCATAAAATTTTTTTTATAACGTGTTTGAAAAAACCTTACGTTACATAAATAGCCTACCATGTAAACTCCCAATTGATTGGAGCGCAACAAATGAAAGCCTAACCACGATTGGTCGGACTATAAATACTATCTTTCGTTGTTAGGGGAAACGGGAAAAGGTAACATTTTTTCAAACACTTGTCGAAACGTGGCTCATTGGCCAGTCTCACTGATATACACACTTGGGAGCGTTAGTTCGAAACCACTTGTTTAAATAAGCTTGATAAAGCAACAGTGCGTTGAAGCCAGCTCACAATTTTGCTAAAATAAAAGCCTGGAACATAAGCAGATGGAAATTTGTGCCAGTAATTGTGCCAGAATTCATTGCTAATCAACGTATCTGTGTTTATTTCCATGAAATTGTGGTAAGCTTGAACCATTCAGTATCTTTTAATGAAAATTGAATGTAAATTGTTAATTTATGCCTGTATATATATGTGTAGTTCAGTGGCAAACAAGAGATAAAGCCTATAATGCTCCAGCCTGAACAGAGGGTGTCGGAGGGAAGTAAAACGGCATGGAATGGCCAAATAGTACACTGACACCTAGATGATTGACTAGAAAGAAATAATGCTGGAATTGCAGAGGCGTAGTAACCATTAAGGAGGTTAATGCTGGTATAAAGTACTTCAGAATGAAGCTGACAGTTGGCCTAACGCTCTGAACTCAATGTTTGTGCTGTATTGTGATCAGTGTAAAAGAGAGTATAAGTTAGTTATGAAGTAGAAGGTACATCCTTCTTGATTTCAGGGACAGTGGTCTTGATGGTACTGAGCAGCACCTGGTCAGAGCTTTGCTGAATCCAGTGTCGGACAGCATACTCCTTGGTCCTTTTAGCTATCAGTGAGGTGTCTCCAGAGCCCAGAGGAGAATTCGAGCAGAGGAGTCCTTTCCTGCCGCCATCACGCCAGATAAGCTAACTTGGCCAGCTGAGCTCAACATTATGTCCCCTCATCTTGAAATGACTTTATAAAAATAACATTCAGAGGGGAATTTAATTGTCTTAATATCAGGAACTGAGAACATCTCCAATACTAGTCCCAAAAGACAAACTATTGAAGTCATGATGACAAATACCAACAGAGCTTGAACAAAACAAAACCAGTATTACCTCATTTTACTACTACACAACTGACACACATAGAATATTTGTAATAATATATGTCACTACAATATTCATATTAACTACATTCTGTACATAACTTGTAATTTAAATTGATTGTGATTCCTGGTTCCCTTGTAGTTGAATCAGGACACATATTCATTCATGCCAGTAATGAATACATATTGTTATTTGAAAAGTTACGAGTGACTTCTTTAAGATATTCTCATAGAGTGTTATATGTATGTGAGTGTCACAGTGTTGTTAAGAGTAGTGGATTAAATTAAATTGTTTATCTGTCTGTTGTTGTGACTTACACTTCATCATACACATACCCTAGACACATAACGTAGTCATCACACTATTCCAGAATAATTCTGACTGAGATATATAGATATGTGGTAGCAAGTAAGGTTATATATAATACACTACTCTTATTAGATATATATACCTTCACAGCTGATCTCAGTCAGTACACTAAGTCCCCTATAAATATTTATAACATCCCACTTCACCATATATATATATATATATATATATATATATATATATATATATATATATATATATATATATATATATATATATATATATATATATATATATATATACATGTGAGTTACTTGCTCGCAAAGCATAAATGGAGATCCTGATAAGTTATTTTTAACCTGGGAAGTTGTTGCGGGATTGCCTCCATTGCTCTGCAGTAGTGGTGCAATAATGGCCAAACTCAGAGTGCACGGTGAGAGTTTTAAAAGGTATCAATCTTCGCTCAAGATTACTCTTGGCAGAGATGTAAATAGAAGAATTACGCTGTCACAAAATGACCGTGCTTTTCATTTTATCGTGTTCTATCTGCCTTTTTCTCCATTTTGTACCTTCATTTTATATCTTCCTTGCCCGTACTTTCTCGCATATTGAAACGCATGACTCAAGTTTCATGTTGTTATTTCGCATGATCTTTCCTGGGAGGAGATAACTTACACAACCCAGCTGCAAGCAGACAGATGGGTCTGCCTTGCTTATGTTTGGACAAACACAGGCGTGGATTTCTCTTGCGTGCTAGTCTGGGCGACCATACTTCTTGTATTGACGATCGGAAGATAAACACTAATTTGACGGCAGGAAAGTTACATAACCTACCGGGGGGTGGACATTCGTGTTTGTTAACATTTATAATAACAAACTAAACTGAAGGGTTTGTTATGAATTACAGACAGGAGTCATCTAAACGTCGAAGTGTCCATACCTTATATGGAAGGTGTTTAAAATTACCTGTGTCCTGCGGAATTTCATGACAGAATGGGGGAGAAGATATATACTAAAAGTCAAGCGTTTAAATTTGCTTGGTCTAGCCAAAATATATTAACTAGACGACGTTTGACTGGCGACTTTCACCACATAGGAAGCTGGGAGAACGTGGGCGAAAGGCCCCATATAATTTAGCACATTTTCAGACTCCAGCACTGTGTTCCGCTCAGTCAAGACGATACCTTCAGATTAGCCAGGGCCGAAGAAAAGTAGGATTTCAAGAAAGAGGATTGGACCAAGTATTGAGGATCCTCTGAAATTAACCAGCAAGATAACTCTACTTTATAATACTGAAAACCACAAAGTCCTCGGAACCTATAAACCTGTGGCCCAACATTATTCGGAAGTCTTGCTGTGCCAGACGTCTGTAGAAAAATATAATGCAATACGGGGTAACATACATTTTATTATTTTATATTTTACGAGTACATTTGACGTGTTTAACTTGCTGGTTTTTGTACAAGTTCATACGAGGCTGGCAACCTCAGCATATGAAAATCATACTAGCAAGCGCTAGTGATTGCTTCATGCCGATCCTCTCACAGGGAACCAAAAGCAGAGGTAGGTTCAGGCTCCAAATGGAGCAGGAAGTGGATGATGATGACATCATGGTATACATATTTATTATATTAATATTTTGATAAGTTCATATGTATATTTAGACAGTCGCATTTTCCTCCGTCAGATTACCTAGATTAACGATGATTTTTCATCCAATCCACTGGGTTTATCATTGATGCTCAGAGAGGGTAAAATTACTGAGAAAAGAGGGAAAGGTCGGTGGAACGGACAGCAGGGAAGGCGCCTGACAAGGGCCAGTAATCAAATACTCAGCAAAGACATTTGTTTCTTCTAACATTTGTGGTACAAGTTGGAGATACCAGTTCGTGGTACAAGTTGGAGATACCAATGTGTGATACCAGCTTGATACGAGTCTGTGGATCAAGAGCATGTGGTCTACGCTAGATGCCTGCCTTTGACGGGCTGTGAAGATCCTTGCCTTGACGTTAGGAGCAGTTACCCCTGCAACTACGCCTGGGACGTGTCGTTACCACAGAAGTCTACAATTGATGGAGCAGTCCGCAAACTAGTCCAACATCTGGCCAGGTAAGTGGTTTTAATCTGGCCAAAACAAAATAATTCTCACCACCAATTCAAACCACTCTCACAGGTTTTCGAGGAGGAAAACATTTATAGTGTAAATTCCCTCACATCACTTATTTTTTCACTCATGTTAAACCATAATTAATTATTAAATTTGTTATATGTATTTACAAATTAATAGTTGATTTAATTATTACAGCGAGACTGGCAGACATATGAATAAGTGATTTTATTACACAACAGAGCTACTTAAGTAATATTTTACTAAATAATTCAGTTGGGGATCAGAAACGAGCTTTTTATCTTTATCTTCATAGAAGGGCCGGGCAGATGCAAAGTTCACAATAGCCTTGACAAATTCAGCCTTGTTCTTGATTTCTGAAATATCCTATGAAGACTCCTAAAATAGAAGCATGTCGTACGGTAGGTAAAGTGTTTGATTGGGCACGTCTAAGTAAAGAGGGAATGTTGACAGATACACGAGAATGTATAGAAAATAGATTTCATAGGTGGTAGGTTGAGGGAAAGATATCTCTCTGGAGTGAGTAGGTTTCTCTCATCCAGCCTGTCCGTACAACTGTACTTTGTTATAATACAATCTTTGCCCCCCCCCCTTATCTAAAATAAGAACAGGTTACTCTACACACACTCAACAATATGTGACAACAATGACACATAAACGTGAACAAACTAAGGATAAATGGGTATGGGTCTGACCAACACACAAAGTTAAGTTTTTCTTGTTGTTTACTATCACTGAACTGTTTTACAACATCAAGTTACCCAAAGATATCAAGAAAAAGCATTAACATATAGAGGAAGTAAAGAAGAGTGGTGTGCCTTCACCGTATAAAGGAAAATAACCCAAAGAAAATATTTACCCAAAGGTTGAAGGTTAGCACTAGGTTTACAGAATAACAATATTGGTACAATAAAAGACCAAGTAAAGTAAACAGAATCAAATGTAAAAACCAAAGATTAATAAATAATATCCAGCAACAATAAAATCAACACACGCTCTCTCATTCAAGTGGCCACCTCTCACACTCTTACCTATTTTGTATTTCTTCCCTTGGGTCTGTGGTATCCCTTGGTACATTTACTCCATGAACATAATCCCTATTTTACTGTTGGTTAGTGTATCACCCCCAGCTGTCGAGGACACAAATTGGCCCCAGTTCATTCCCCCCCCCCCCCCAAAAAAAAAATATAATGAGGTGAACGATGAATCCTGGAAATAATATAAATCATATAGGGTTGTCTTCACTGTTCTTAAAAAAAACTAGCACTGTTCCTCCGATGTGTGCACAGGGGAATGTGATTCTAGATACAAGAACTACAACTGAATAATTTCGTTGCGACAACTCTTGCAGTGTTGAGGGCGGGCGGGGAAAACAGTCTTGTTTCCCCGCTCGGCTGGAACGTCTATTTGTCTATTACCACAAATTTTGAATATGTGTGAGGGTCCTTGGTAATTTACCATTTAAGAGAGGGGAACACTTCTAGAGTTCTAGAATAATCCGGTGCTACAAATGTTACAAATGATGATGATGGATTTTCTATCGGCCGACTCTTTGTCAAAGTGCCAGTCCTGCACAGTGTATATTTTGATACTCCACTTGGATTACAACTATCAGGTGTTGAGGAAAATAATAATAATGTTTCAGGTATACGCCACTGTTGGCTGATAAAAATAGTATCCTGGATTTGGTAAGTCCAGTATTATAGTTTATAGTCATACAGTATCTTCGGCTAGTACACTCTTAACCATGGAAATGGAAAAGAAAAAGAAAAGACCGCTGGTTCGTCCACTTGGGATCAGGTCTGCTAAAAATTCAAGAAACATTTTATGGGAAAATGCTACCACTCTACGTAAATATAAATATGTATAGACGGGGACACGATAGTCTCTCCTCCGCTCTGTCAAATCCTGAAGAATTTAATACACGGTGTTTTTCCCTACGCCTTACATACAGACACCGCTGGCCGCGGAGGTGGGTCGGACTGAGTCAATGAAGACTCTCCCGCCCCTTCTCCCGGCTGGCAGTCACACGCACAGTGTGTTATTTATTATTATTTTCTCACAATGCGTCACGTACAAATTATCACCTATCATTTAGTATCTAATAAATTGTCGGTTTCTGTTAATTTGTCGTATGGCATTTAAAAAAAATAATAGACGATATAATAACAATAATTAAAAAATGAAATATAAACAGTGTCGCGAGAGGTTCAGATGTTATTAAAATGTAAGATATCCTGGACAAAAAAGATGTATCAGATGATACCAGGATAGTGCCAGATAAGAGACTGGTCTTACAAGAAATACCCCCTTCTCTGAAAAGAGCAAGGGTGTATCGACAATCAAAGGTAGGGTCAAGCTGTATAAACCTTCAAGTATGATGATAGTGTTTGTTCATGAAGGTCTAAGTGCTACCTTTCAAGATCCTCCCTTGAATAATGGTTATTATATTTGTATTGACTCTGCTAGGGGATTAATTAATTAATTAAATATGTTATATATATATATATATATATATATATATATATATATATATATATATATATATATATATATATATATATATATATATATATATATATATATATATATATATATATATATATATATATATATATATATAAAACAGAACCTTAACTCAGTTTTAAATAATTAAGCAAGACTGATTATAAATATTTACCATTTATTGATCCTATACCGTTTCTCTTTTCGGTTAGGAAAATGATAAAGAATTCAAAAGGTTTTTACAAAATAAAATTAAATACACATGGAATGTCATTTCCACAATACTTCAATATGATAAAGTTATATTTCAAATATTAATTATTTATTTTACATATAGTTATCACTTTCGCTGGACTGTGAAGTTTGTTATTTAGTTTAATAAAATCCTTCATGAGTCATCATTAAAACTGTTTTTGTTATTTGTATTTTATTTGTTTTACAATGTTTCTGGATAGGCTGACCAGTGGAATTGTGATTCCGCTTATCTGTTAAAATGAGAAGCATCCAACTACAGCCAGGATCATACAATGTCTGGATCTCCAGGCCGGGGAAAACAGGGTGATTTGTTCTATGAACCTTGAGAACGTTTGCACCACAAAGTCCCACAGAAGTGGATGTCTCGAACAATCTTGGTAGTTGCAGGATAAAACCTGGAATAAAAATAATCACAACCCCTGTATGGTCCAGCACTATTCTATCCACACACACAATGGACGTAACAAACAGTGTCAGACATTGTGCTAACATTTGCACAGGACAATTTACCTCAGTACCACTCACAGCCAGTTCAATGTGATTACACTTTCCTTATAAATCCTAAGTTAGATCCATTTGTCCATGATCTGCTTCCATACAATGATTTGGTTTAGTACAAACTACTAAGTGACACCTTGATTAATACATGTTAACAAATCCTGTCATCCTTTCTTATGTTCCTGATCAGTGTGTCTTTCCTTTAAGAAATACTCCTTCAAATACAATATTAAACTTACAGTCGTATTTTTGCCATCATTCTCAATTATTCTACACATTTCACAATGCTGGCTTTCGTCTCTAAAAGTCAACACATGCTTGCGTTCAAGCCGGCAGCACACTCGTCCTGTAATTTTTTTCTTAACACATTCAACACACTTCATAACACACAAGTGGATTAATCACAGGAAAATTATATATATATATATATATATATATATATATATATATATATATATATATATATATATATATATATATATATATATATATATATTCTTACCCTCAGGCAATACACATAAGCTGTAACAGGCTGTTAATAGGTATCTAGGTCTGCTATGCAGATACAGTGGCAAAGTATTTGACAGCACACTTTTGCCGCTCACTTCTGTTCAGCTTGTGTTTGAAAATGTTGTGGCATCAAATCAGCCAAGTTCAAGGACTTTTATAGTACCGCACCCTCCCTTTCGGATGGCATGGAGTAAAAACGACGTTAGGAATCTAAAATTGAAATGATTTCTGCCTTCTTGTTCAATGTGCAAAATATTTAATATTTATTATCTCTCTTAATTCTGTGCCGATTTTGATCATTTAAAGTTAGAATTATACTGTGAATTTTTCTCTACCATTCTATATAATAATTGTTTAGTTAGCAAAATGCATTTAAATCTTTGCAGACTTTAACTAACTAAATTGGGGACTACCCTGATGTATAGATGTCTATTTAAACGATTTTTCTCTTTAATTGAACTACTATTCGAGGAAGTCTTCGCACCTACCTCTCAAGTAACATTCCCGTTGTTGAAATATCTATACCTTTCCGTTTAAACATCTTTAGTCCTTAAGAAATTAAATAAATTCTTACTATCATTTACACAAATGGCTCTCCATGTTAGGCCTCAAAGGTTTCTTTATACACACCAGAAAAAGGAGCGTTTTCATTGGCTATTGTATCGGTCCGTTTTCCTATAGTATTGCGTGCGGTAAATATGACCGTGGTGTAAGACAGACCAAAACACGATAAACAGTATTTATTTCCCTCCCACTATCAGTCGTTTAGCCTCTAAGTCCGGTCTAGTTAACCGTCTTTTTTATCTCTCTCGCTCTCCTTGAGCGTTTAGTGATGCGTCGGTCTACACTGTAAACAAAGTTTACCGTTTCGTCTCAGCTAGGTGGCGGTCGGGGACGTGGTCTAACATTTTAATTGAATATCTGGTTATGGAAATCGCTACGCGTTATTTTATTTTATTCGCCTTACTAGCAAGAAAAAGATGTAAGTGAAGTATTTAACTGTATGTTTAAAGTATTTAGGTGTTTAACTTTAAATGCTATCACTGTAAAATACTTCTAACACTTAGCACTATTTACCAGAAAATCCAGAATAAAAATCTCCACGAATCACTTTTTAACCAATAATCCAAAAGAAATGGTTATGTCTACTCGCTAGACCTTTTTTCCCAAATTCTGACTGACACTGATGGTTGGGTAAAAGAAACAGTAGTATATACATATAATTAAATTTTCCCTGATCTCTAATGCGTTATTTCGCGCTCCTGTGTGAGACCAAAAATTCAGCAGCTAGGGGTTTCAAGATAAAAGACTTCGCGTCGGTCTTTCAGAGGTTCTCGTCTGGAGCTTTGACCGACATCAAAGACTTTCTGCTCTCCTAGAATGTAGCAATCTGTAGAATGCTCGTGTTCCGAGATCAAAGGATATTAGGGATTTTTTTTATTTCCCCATAGCAACTTCAACGAAGTCTGTTATCTCTCTCTCTCTCTCTCTCTCTCTCTCTCTCTTTCTCTCTCTCTCTCTCTCTCACGTGCTGTCTGTCAAGTATTATATGATTGACAGATAAGCTCACGTGAGTGGAACGCGGTAAAACGAAGCGTAATTTGTTTCCTGTTATGACTGACAGGTAAACGAAGATGGTAAACACTGCGTTAGCCCGTGTTTACAGAAAAGAAGGCGGGGACAAAATGGTACGTTGCAGAAATAGACAGTTGGTATAATGCATGTTTAGCTAGCAAATCAGAGAGCAGCTATAAGGTTACAATAAGCTGTCAGATTACTGTAGACTCCTTTCCAGTACACGTCACAAAGCACCATCCTTCTATTTTTCTTGAGCGAAAGTAGATACTTTTATTAAAGATCCACAGTTTTTACTCCAAATTTTGGTCATTGTTGGACCATCAATGCAGAGCATGGGAGAAAATCCCGTGATAGATGCTTCTTTTTAAGGGAGCCTCCCAAGAATTTTACAGAATGGCAAGCATGTGTGCACGATTCTACATCTTTCAGTTGTGTTTCTTCAAGTTCAACCTTGTTATCATTTCTTGCGTTTATTCTCATAATCTTCGTCTTTTCCCTGTGTATTTTCAGGCCCACTTGTTGTGACCTCTCATCGAGAATTGTCATTGTGTCTTGCATCTGATTATGGTTATGGGACAGAAGAGCCAAGTCATCTGCAAAATCTAGATCACCAAACTATTTAGTCAAATTCCACTGGATTCCATTTCTGTTGTGTAATGTCGATGTTTTCATAACCCAATCTGTTGCTAGTAAGAAAAGAAATGGAGACAAGAGGCATCCCTGTCTCACTCCCATTCTAATCCTAAACTGTTCTGTAAGTTGCCCTTCATGAAGAACTCTGCATGTCATGTCTTCATAGGTCTTCCTTATTAAGTTAATGATCTTCATAATGCCTCATCAATTTCCAAAGTGATTCTCTGTCAAATATAATTTTTTTATTTACATATAACAAGTTTGATAATCAATTATTGATTAATACGATTTGAAATCCATAAAGTTATTTTAACAATGAAAATAATTAATTAATTTTGATCATCAAAGGATGATATTAAATTTTGATGGATAAGAGAATAAAATTGGAAATATCCATTGGATCAGCTTGTATGCTACTTAGCTGACGGTATGGGGTCAGGTGACGTCTGCTTCAGTCACTGTTGGTTCCCATTGGTGCTTTGGACTGGTCCTTCTCTTCATGCGTCAAATATGGTGGCATTAGCACGTCCCTTGCAGCAAGGACGGGGTAACTACTAAGATTGCAAGCGTCTTCACGACGCTTGGTTGTTATTGCCGGGAGTTGTAGTGAGGATAAGCTCTCACTGCAGATAAATACTTCTATGGCACGTGCCTCAAACAGCCTCTGACAACCAAGTCCAGCTCCCGGCCTTCACGTGTGGCTCAATTTGAGCCCGGCGGAACTGTTTCCACTGACGGGAGAAGGGGCAAAGGCGAGCGACTGGCGCCTTAAAACCAGCAGCTTCGGGCAGATAGGGCTCGTGATCCTTGGTTGGTAGCTTATCTAAGAGAAGGAACTCTGAATTCAAACCACCGCTGCCTTGCGGGAATATCCATTTATGGAATTGGCTTCGGGAGTAAACCCTGAGGATAAATCCGGAGTCGGAGTCCCTAAGGCAGTCTAATGTCGATTCGACATTATTCTGGCAACTCCTGCGACATGGCTGGTACCAAATTGTATCGGCTACTGCCGTTCCTTTGGATCTACCGGCTGTGTGGAGAGGGGGAACATGCTGCATGGGCAACAGCTTGATCTCCATATTACTGTGCCCAAGCTCGCGCCCTGGAGAGGACACTCCAGCTTCACCCTATAGGTGTCGGCAAAACACGGGAAGTAGCAGTTACCGGTTATAAGCATTTTGCCCAATTGGCGTAGGGCATGGCGCCAGGGGCTACTTCCGACAGTGGGAGAGGTTCTAGGATCTCACTGGACAGCTACCGCCCGCTTCAAGCTGGGCAGCCCCCAGTCAATAAGGTGTTGTCCCGCCACTGTCTGCTTTCCCCATTGGGTGCATGGGGATTAGGGTCAAACCCGAACTGTGGACAGAAAATTTTGCACCAAGTTCACAATGAAGACCAAAGCTGCGGTATATAATGCCTGCGTCACCAGCACACTCCTATATGGCAGCGAGACCTGGACGACCTATGCTAAGCAAGAAAGAAGGCTCAATACCTTCCATTTGCGGTGTCTACGCCGCATCCTCGGCATCTCGTGGAAAGATAAAGTGACAAATGTTGAGTAGTTGTCACGTGCTGGCCTTCAAAGTATGTATACGCTTCTTAGACAGCGCAGACTTCGCTGGCTTGGCCATGTTCGCCGCATGGAAGATGGTCGCATCCCAAAAGATATCTTCTACGGACAATTAGCAGATGGCAAGAGAACAGTTGGGCGACCACAGCTGAGGTTCAAAGATGTGTGCAAGAGAGATATGAGGGTACTGGACATGGATCCAGCAACATGGGAGGATGAAGCTGCCGATCGCACTAAGTGGCGATGCTATTTACGGCGCCACCTCAGATTGGGCGAAGAGAGGCTCACACAAGAAGCAGAGGTGAGGAGAAAATGTCGAAAGGAGCACCAGGAAAATAAGCAGCTGAGGGCTGTCACCTCAGGGGCGCATTCCCATAGTCAGTTATGACTGAAGGGGCTATTATTATTATCACGACCCGTCCGGTGTAAGTGTCTAGCATCGACTGCTGGCAGCTTGTACAACAAACTAAGAGGAAACAAACGCCTCTTTTTAAGTATTGGTCTCCTGATATGAGCATCAGGCGGCCTCCGCTTCCATCCCGCACTTCATCTTCCGCGGAAATTTTTAACCCTTCTTGAGCATTAATTTTGGACCCAGACGACAATTGAATATATATATATATATATATATATATATATATATATATATATATATATATATATATATATATATATATATATTACTATCATATTTATGATATATATTTGGACCCAGTGAGTCGGAATAGCCCGCACGAAGCCATCATCAGCTCTTGCAGTGGTGGTTCGTGAGACAAGTCATTTTTAAATGATTAGGTTGCCAACCTCATATGCAACTTTACATCCACAAGCCAATTATATTTATATAACAAATGCAAAATATAAAATGATAAAACGTACATATTAAAACTTACCCTAGTTATCCGGCGAACACGGACTGCTTGGACAGGAAACGTCTGAATATTTTCTGGCAACTGTTTTAAGATGCCGTCATTTAGGTGTGTTAGGTTTCAAACTGGGTGCGCTTGAAGTGGGATCCTAGAACTTGGGATGCTAAGAAATAAGTTTGAAGTTACTCCTTTCTAACATCATAATTCATTTCCAGTAATCAGGCCTGTCTTATATTGGGGTCCTAATATTCCGTGTTCCTGGCTGTCTATGATTTTTCCTTGACGAAATTGGAAGTCAGTGAAGTAGTCTCAAAAGGCAATATATTATAAGCGAAACTTTCGCTCCCACGCATACGTTTCTCCGTTGGGAAAAGATTGAATCAGAAGTAGTTTAGTTTAGTATTGCCATGCCAAACCAACCACACTTATGCGTCTGATTTTGGTAGGGGTTTTCCTCACCCTCATGTAGACCATTACTACACGACACATAAGATATTCGTCTTACATGTTATTTTCAAACTCATCTGCACGTACTCCATGACTATATAAGGTCTTGCCACTTCCGTTGTTGCTTATCATGTTCAGAAAACTCATTACATCACAGATCTATCACTGATTATCTCCTCCTAGATGTTAGCTTTATATTTGTTTATTATAACAAAGCCATCTGCCGGAATCGTTATATCACTTTCCGAGCCTTAACTTTATCAAGATTATAATCGTCAGAGATCCCAGTTTCTACAAGCCTTTCCAGTTAGTCGGGTCTGCAAAATTAACACATTATCTTCAGAATCCATCTTTTATTCATATTGGACATCCCGAGCAACATGGGTTTTGTGGCAATTTTTGCCGGCCTAATTCACAAAACAAATGTTCCTTATCTCTTCTTCGCCGCCACAAGTCTAGGTTAACAATAAGAATGTCGCTAAATGTAGAATCTTAATTTCGTCTGGTTAGCGATTAATCAAACAAACACGTCGACGTGGCTGCAAAACTAGTCAAGCGGTCAGGTAAATCTGGGGTGGTTGACAAGATAGGACAAGATAATCTGGTCGATAAAAGCGTAAACAATAGAATATGAAAAAAATGCACGGCCGGAGAGAACTGAAGACAAGAAAAATAGAACGGATGAATTTGTTACATATGTCTACATTACTATATTTGAAGAGTGTAATAATATGTGCAATAATAAACAGTCTAATCTAGTGTATGCAACGTAGAATGTTGACCATTTTTTAAAAAAGTAACGTAAATTTAAAGATTGATGATTTAGCAGAATGAGAGAGGTTAGCCTTAGCTTTCAGCGAGAGGCAGCGGGTGAGCTGGAGACTGCGGTTGTACCGTATGTAATTATACGACATGGCACTACTCTAGCTAATTTATTCCTCCATCCCTGAAATTATTATACAGTGCGCTTTTTGTCAACTGACTCGCTATTGTACTCGCCAGCACTTAGTTCTGGCAAAGCTTAAACTGATGGGAAACAGCTGATTGGCTGCGGGCGCACGTGTGGTGCACTCTGACTTGGCTATGTCCATGTATGCAAATTGGGATGGCGTCTGTCAGGGGATTTGCGAACTTTCTATTTCTTTAAATTGTATGGACTTTCAGATTTTCATTCGATTAAAAAATAAAAAGGCATTCAGTATAGCAAAACAGCGCTATAAGAGTAGCACACAAAACGAAGTATTACTGTAGGTATATGTATGTCACATCCGCTCAAAGTGATGACTAGCTTTGATTTTTCGGTTCATGCTGTTATTGACAAGAACAACTCTGATGATGGGTAAATACAGTATTCCGCAAGTCCTTCTCATCTTTTACAGTGAACTTCCATACAGTATATTTATTGTTTTTAAGAAATCCCAATTATTTCACTGTGCTCGTCGTTTAATAATTAAAAGGAATACATATAGGAACATTGTAGAAGTATACAGCAACAGACGGGTGCCATATGCCAGCCGCATCGTTTGACAATCGTGCTAATAAGATTGTTAGCTTATTAAGTACGGTACTATATATCTACGATATGTCACTTTATTTTAAAATATTTATATTATTTTTATTTTGCTGCGAATTAAAAATTTCCTCGTTTTCGATTCTGACATAGTTGGCGTATTTCTCTATAGATCTAGGGGCACTAAGCGATACCATAAGCAGATAACGGCAATTGAACATACAGTATGAAATACGGTCTTCAGCCATGTGGAAACACGGGTTCTGCATAATCTAGTGAAACAGTATTTAACAAGAACAAAAGTAAATATACAGTAATTGGGAAGGTGAAGGTCTGATGATGTTCTTACAGTACAAATGACTTATGGCAAGTGAAAGTCTATTAAATATTTAACTGGAAACACCAGGCCTTTATGCCCCCCCCCCCCCCCCCCCCCCCGCCCCCGCCTGATATTATTTTGTTTGGTGTTATTGTTTGATTTTGTTTTGTTTTATCTCATTTTTGTTTCTTTGGTTTTTTTTAACATACAAGGAAAATTGGTAATTTTGATTTGCCATATTTACTATGATTTGACAGATGTGATGCCACTTTTCCGTATCGGCAGTTATTCATGTTCTTTGGAATTGAAAACACTATATATCCTAATTATAACCCATCAGAGGTTGAATGGGTTATTTTTCATCATTAAAATTAAAAAAAAACCGTTTGTGTTATTAATTTTCATGTATTTTACTTAGTTCTCACTTTTTAACTCTTCTGTTTTTGTTCATATGATCACCATTAAGGCCTTGTAGTTGTAACAGGAGTTATTTCTTGTCTTTTGTCCTAGTAAGATGTTTTCCCCCCCCCCCCCCCCCCTTCCTCCCACCCACACCCCCTGTAACCCTGCTTTTTTACCACCGTCTAACTGCAGTTCTAATTTTTTTTATTTAAAAAAGAAAGTGGTTAAAGAAATATAAATGTTTCTTGATTTTAGATGATAAATGACTCATTATTTAGACATGAATGATCTTTGAATTGCTTCATTTGTTTTGTAGCAACATAGCTTCTAATAGCTATCAGATAGCTTCATCATAGCCTATTTACTCCTTTAAGATACATGGAAAAACAGAAACAGATTTGTAATGAGGGCATAGGATACATTATTTACAAATCTAGAATGCACGTTAAATATAGCATTGCACCAGCTTCAAAAAGCATTTTTTTAAATTTTATGGTTTGGTGTTTTTAAAAGTTACTATTTAACAAAATTTTAAAAAGGTAGGGAAATTATTAATAAAATTTTATAATTAAATTAGTTTTTTTTTTTTTTTTTTGCATTGTTGCTGTTGCATTATAATGACATTGTTTATTCCCACAAATTTAGGATAGTCATTCACCATGAAAATGTGATAGTATTTTACAGTCACTGATGAATTTCTAGGAACATACTTTGTAGTTGTATTTTGTTATTGAGAAGTTTATATAGTAATTTCCTTACAGCTGATAAGCAGTTGAAAAAAAAATGTCCAATATGTGGGCAAGATTTTGTACTTATTTAGTACTTGTTTAGTGTCTTTCTATAGCAGTGTGTCACATAAGAGTTTTTTGACAGCCACACCTGCTTCTTTACAGTCATGATCGTAACAGACTCTTGGAATATGTAGATCTTGAATTTAGTTCTCATCAGAACATTTTTCTTTCTTTTTTTCATGATTAATATATCTAATATCTAACGTATGGAAGATCTATTCTTATAGCATATGAAAGGCTTATTCTTATAGTACAAGTAAGACTAAAGGGACTGTGGCTAATAACTTGATAAATCAAACTGGAGAATTTAACACTCGGTTTGAATTTCTAAGATGATTGTAATTGTATTTCATAAAATTGGAATAAACACATTTCAATAATAACAGTTCAGATTGTTGTGATCTGGTTTATGCTTTTCATACATTTCTGGTCTTCCTATTTTTTTAAATTTCTTCGGCTGATTCACTCATAACCCTTCAGCCCCCTGAGGTCTTCAATAAATTCATTTCAGGCCTTCCTGTCCTGTGTCATCCATTCAAGGTCAGTCAGTGTTTCCCTAATCCATTTCAAATCTGTCTCCAGTTCCCTACACTGTGTGTGTTTTTTAAAAAATTAATCTCTCTATTTATCTTTTCCAGGGGATTCGAGAACAAGAACTGTCTTGTCATGTTTTCAGCTTGTTTCCTCCATGTGTCTTATCCATGTGTCTTATCCATATCCAGCAGCATTGTTTTTTCTTATCTCTTATTTTCACTGATATTTCTTTTTGTTGGGTCCTTTTTCGTTAGTTCTAGATTGGTGGTTTGTCATACCATTGCAGTCCTTCTATTTTGTGCAAGCATCCAGTTATGAAAATCTGTAACTTTGTGCTGTCCCATTTTGTTGTTTTCCACATTTCAGAGCCAGACAACAGGTCTGCCTGTGCATGTGAGTTGAAGATTCTTCTTATTTTATAGGGGCTTGTTGGTTTCAGAAGAAAGATCTTTCAGTTACTCTTGTGAAGGTTCAGATGAATAAACTTGATAAATTAGTGAAGAGTAATGCATGTTTAATGACAGTATGTTTGAATTGTTATATCTTGAAAAGTCATAGTGATATCTGTGTTGCTGAATAGCTAATAACATATCATTTTGTTTTTGATCCATGCACATAAAAACATGTTTGTCTTATGCATGGGATACCCAGTTCAACCCCGTGTGGGTTTTATTTGGGGTATATATTGTTCATTATTCTATATAACTTATTACTTTGATTGTTTTTCTTGTGTTTAGTTTTTCTAGGCTGCAATATATCTGCCGTTTGTTGTGGCACTGTTTAATGTTTATGGTGTATCCCCTTCCAGGTTCCTAGACTGATCTCTCTTTACCCTGTTGCACATTGAATGGTTTGTATATTGATTCACTGCATCTTTTTCCACCCTTTTTATTGCAACTAAAATAATTTTAAATTTATCTACTGAACATTTGTTGTTTTTTTTTTTTTTGTATTGGTAGTTTATGTGCACTTCGTGTACTGATATCACGTGGTGGGAAAATGAAAATTATTTTTAAGTGCTTTTGTTATTCCTTTATCGTTCTCTTTTGTTCTGGCTGTAATGCGTTGGTTCTTGTTTTGGTAATATAAAAGTTTTATTATGTTGTGTATCTCCCTGGATAGGTCAATTTTTAGTACAGTTTCTAGTGATGGTGATGTTGAGTTTTGTGTTCTCAAGTATTCCAAGAGTGGTTTTCTGTGCTGTTCATATTTCTTGCATGGTAGCACATAATGTGCTATGGTGTTTTTTGTTCTTCATACATGTTCTACATTTCGGTTCCTTTTCCCACCCTGTCAGCAGTGTTACCTTTGTGTTCTGTTGGTGATTTCCTTCCATGTCACGCTTTCAGTCCATCTAATATTTTCTCTCTCGCTGTCTTGGTTTGTTTATTTTTACTTTGACTTTAACCCATGTTATCATATGCTCCAATTTTGCTCTTATTAAAACTAAAACTCTGACTGTCATCTTACCATGATTTGTTTCTTTTCCTTTGTCATTCTCTAGGCCTCCCTCCTCAGTCCTTCTCTAGCCCTCCCTCCTGTCCTTATCTAGACCTCCTTCCTTAGTCCTCCCTCTAAGTCCCTTATTAGGCCTCCCTTATTTAGGCTCCCTCCTTAGTCCTTCTCCAGGCCTCCCTCCTTAGTCCATCTCTAAGCCTCGCTCCTTAGTCCTTATCTAGGCCTGCCTGTTTAGTCATTCTCTGGGCCTTAGTCCTTCTCTAGGCCTCCCTCCTTAGTCTTCTATCTAGGCCTCCCTCCTAGTCCTTATCTAGGCTCCCTCCTTAGTCCTTTCACTAGGCCTGCCTGTTTAGTCCTTAATCTAGGCCTCCCTCCTTAGTCCTTATCTAGGCCTCCACTCCTTAGTCCTTCTCTGGGCCTTTGTCCGATCTCTAGGCCTCCCTCTTAGTCCTTATCTAGGCCTCCTCCTTAGTCCTTCTCTAAGGCCTTCCTCCTTAAGTCCTTCTCTAGGCTCCCTGCTTTAGCCA
This sequence comes from Oreohelix idahoensis, assembly GCA_024509875.1. NCBI lineage: Eukaryota > Metazoa > Mollusca > Gastropoda > Stylommatophora > Oreohelicidae > Oreohelix > Oreohelix idahoensis. The sequence goes on along the minus strand of JAMPIV010009433.1, from coordinate 187 downwards.
TTCTCTGGGCCTTAGTCCTTCTTAGGCCTCCTCCTTAGTCCTTCTCTAGGCCTCCCTCCTTAGTCCTTCTCTAGGCCTCCTCTCAAAGTCCTTCTCTATGCCTCCCTCCTTGTCAAGGCCTCCTTCCTTAATCCTTCACTAGGCCTCCCTCAGTCCCTCAGCCTCCCTCTCATTATACTCCATCGGC